>JANKHO010001288.1:0-10393 GCA_027627235.1 Agrocybe chaxingu | reverse complement strand
CGCTCGACAGCGCCGGTAGCGTTAGCGGCGAGGAGGGCGTAATGCTAGAGTGAATGTGATGTCAGCAACGTACCACGATAGAGCGGGAAGGAAGAACACACGTTGGTGATGACTGAGCTGGCAGCGATACGGGAAACGCTGGCCTTGACGTTCTCCTCGACGAGGGCACGGAAACCAGCTAGAAACGTCGGTCAGTATCTATGAGATGACGCAAAGTTTGTTTGACTTACGTTCTTTGATGTCAGGCTCTTCAATCTCGGCGACAGCGGCGTTCTTCGTCCTCAGCTCAACAATTTCAGGTCTGCATAATTGTAAGAAAGAAAAATAATGACGGTTAAAACATAGGAAACCAACCGAGTTGAGGTGCGGAAGATCTCGCGAATGGGGTCAATCCAGTTCTGGACAGCACCGTTAGCAGCATCAATCTGGTTGGCGGGAGACGAAGCAATGGCGGCGGCGACACCACCACAACCATAATGGCCCATGACAATAACGTGGTTGACGCCCAGCTCCGAGACAGCATAGGACAAGACAGATTGACTGGGCATTGAATGATCGACATGAGCGCTTGAACTCGCCAAGTCCCAAGAAGAGTGCGCCACTCACGCGTTATTGTCATTGGTTTGGAACTGGTTCGCGATATTGCGCTGAGTGAAAAGAGTTCCGGGCTTCGCGTTGAAGACAGTACCCTCGCTGACACGAGAATCAGAACATCCCAAGAACATGAAGGGAGGTGCTAGAATTTTCGTTAGCTTGGACAAATCGACAAACGCCAAGCCTGCTTACATTGGCCATCGTCAGTCAACTTCTGCAACAACTCAGGCTCCGTGGCTGAAAGACTACTCCGGAAAGCTGCATTTCCATCAGCGAGAAGCTTGAGCTCAGCGGCGGGGTCGGTTTCGCGACGAATGAATTTTGCGGAAGTGTCGCGGCCGATGATCTTCAATTCCCGGGTCTGATGGATAGGGTGGGCAACCACCGAAGAGATAGCGGCAAGAGCGAAAACGAGGCTGAAAGAACGCATTGTGGAATATAGGCGAAGAAAAGAGGGAGTGAAAGACCGGGTTTGTTGTGAAAAAGAGTGTGTAAAGAAGTGGAGGATGCAGGGAAGTCAAAAACGACTGGCGTCGGAAGTGAAATGGCGAAGCTAGCGCCTGAAAGGGTGGACAAATGAAAACCTCGAAGGGAATCAACCCACAACCAAAGAAGAACCAGGTGAAGGAAGGAGAAGAGGAGATAGGACATGCCGCTCGACGGCGTTTGATCTTATAGGAGTGGTGAGCGTGTTGGGGGCCAATGGATTTGCCACTCGTAACCAATGTGAGTACACAACAAATCGCCTCTTGGCCGCTTGGCGGTACGGCTAAAACGACAAAATCGGAACAGATGGTAGTCTGGGCATGCTTGGCGGTGACCCCACGAAAAGAGAAGATACAAAGATGGAAAGAGCAACGTTATTCTCGTGGTTGTTGCGGATGCATGACAAACGCTCGAAATAATGAAAGTGAGAAACGCGGTTAAGCGTAGGAGGAGGCAATGAACGAAAGGCTTTTCGAACGAATCCCTCCAGCACTATTTTTAGCTGGCTCCTAGTCTCCTCGAACAAGTGACAACCCACCGGCAAGGTCGGTCTGCCGGACCTGAAGCACGATGTGCTGATATCGAACGCGATGTTGCTGCGAACCTGTGATGAAGGAATGTCCACAGACCCTATTGATAGCGGGCAAATCCGGTCAAATTCGGCGAAAAAGATGGGGGCGTCAGGGTGTAGGCGATTGGTTGGAGCACTAGAATTGTGGTCGGACGACCACATTGCACCAATGAGCTTCGGGCAGGAGGGGTCGCCAGGAAACACTCACAATCAGATCGCCTTTGTCACTTCAGGAGGGAGGGGCAACATTTGCTACTGCGCCATAAATGTAGGCTGCATTCCATGATTAATACATAGGAGACCGCAAGGCGGTGTCGCCGTAGCGGCCGTACCGTGTTGTCCAAATTACAACGTGCGACGCAGGAACATCAAGGTTGAGGTCTGAGGGAAGCCGGTTGTTCACGTTGGCGTGCAGGCCGATAGCGGACATCCTATGACGCGGTCCGCAGTCAGTGAGTAGTAACCAATTTAATTGCAAGCTTCCATGCCTTTCATGGAGTAATCAGATAATTGGCGAAAAAGGTGTCTTGGTAACCACAACAGGCTACAAAGCAACTCCAATTGAAGGCGTCCAAGCATCACGAAAAAGGCCGAGGTGGACGCATGGGATGCTGCAGCAAGCCTGGACGATGGTCGGATTTGAGGCCGTAAAGGAGAAGAAAGTTGATGCGGGCAAGCAATTGGATGGAAAGTGTGTACACTTGCTTGGATTTGTGTAACTGGAAGGCAGGTACCAAGCTCACTTGGTGATCTCGAGGGTCGGGCTGGTGACCTTTCCCACTCCCCCACTTCTCAGTCCCCGCCAGAGAGTACGTTAAGTCATTCATCTTCGTCATCGACGGTGATGCTGACAGTACGCTACGCAGGACAATGGCCTCGCGCGATTTCGAGTCCGAGGACATCCTCAGTGAAGCGCTCGAGTTTCTCGGAGGCAAACCCATAATCGACGATACCATCATCCGTTACGGTCCTTTGGTTCTGACCCTCGCACCGAAAGTATGGATCCCTCTTAATTGAAAGCTTCCACCTTGATCTCGACGATCTGCCGACCCCTTGGCGATACTAGGAAGGCAAAGTGCGCTCAGCATCTGTATATTCGAAGCCAATCTCGACGCTAAGTCCAACCCAAGGCCAACACCCTCCTTGCAGATCATCTATTCTCCCCCGCGCTGTTCCTCGCTGAGCGGATCGAGAGGGGGCTTCTGACTCTCGGTGGGGCGACAGGTAAGCATCAACGATCGTTTCAGGAATCAGGTTCCCTGCTACATGTTTATCTTCAGTTATCGAGCTTGGTGCTGGAGGCGCTTTGCCATCTCTGTTGCTGAGCATACAACCCAACCCGCCAATTCTTATCGTTGTGACCGACTATCCAGATGAAGGGATCCTAGGAAATCTGAAGCAAAACGTGGAGAGAAACCGCAGCTCTGCCACCGACGGATGTAGGATTGAATGTCGAGGCTACGAATGGGGAACCGACCCTTCAGATCTTCTGTAAGTCGCGCTCCTCTTGTCAGATGTACCAGAGCTTGATCATGCGCATAGACTACTATCTAAGACGGGCTATGACGTTGTTATCTTATCTGACCTGTTGCATTTCCTCGCCTCGCATGATGTGTTGGTCTCATCGATTGGGGCTCTGCTGGCTAGGAAACGTGATGCAAAGGTTTATGTTGGAGTAGGTGGACATATGCTAGAAGTTGTGTTGCGCTGAAGGCGTCGTTTCAGGCCGGCAAGTACACTCACATAGACGTATGCGACAATTTCCTGGAGAAAGGGCGGAAGGCAGGCTTGGTCTTTCAGGAAATTGGCGTCCCCAGCGAAGAAATGAAATGGATGGGCCAACTCGAAATACCCAGTCTGGACGCAGAGGCTTTGGCACTGCGTAAGGCCAATTGTCGGTATTGGATAGGCAGATGGTCTGAACACAAACTACTTTCGTAGAATGTCTCCAATGGGCAAAACATTTGAGTTGACGCGTTCCTCCCTCAATCTGCGTACGTAATACTGACCCGTGACTTATGCGTGACGAGCGCGTTTGTTTCGTAACTCTGTTCGGACCAGGGCCGCCACCGTTGACGTCGGCTGCCGCCTCTAAGACTCCGTCCATGACCACTCTCCTTCGTCTACCATCTTAATACCCCTGGAGTATGGGTATTTCTGGACTTCTGCCGGCCCTCAAGTCAATACAGGTCGCCCAACACCTCTCGGAATTCAAGGGCAAGACGATTGCTGTCGACGCGTATGTTTGGCTACACAAGGGGCTGTATTCATGTGCCACCGAGCTGGCGACGGGAAAGAAGACGCATAAGTGAGTTTTCATAAATTTGTAAGGGTTGAAGATGGAGGAG
This sequence comes from Agrocybe chaxingu, assembly GCA_027627235.1. Lineage (NCBI taxonomy): Eukaryota > Fungi > Basidiomycota > Agaricomycetes > Agaricales > Agrocybaceae > Agrocybe > Agrocybe chaxingu. The sequence goes on along the minus strand of JANKHO010001288.1, from coordinate 6,394 downwards.
ATGGCTCTTTAATTAGTAACTTAAGCCATGAATTATGAACCAGGTCTGACTTACGTCCGTCAACAGGTATGTCGACTATGGGATGCACCGTGTGCGGCTCTTGAAGCACCACGGGATAGAGCCCTACATTGTCTTTGACGGTGGCCCTCTGCCAGCAAAGAAAGGCACTGAGACAGAACGGAAGCAGAAACGCGATGAGAACCTTGCTCGGGGGAACGCGCTGGCCGCCCAAGGGAAGCACTCGCAGGCTAGAGAATACTACACCAAATGCGTAGACGTTACCCCGCAGATGGCATTTCAGTTCATCAAGGTGCGTCACTCTTTCTTCTTACACTAAGAATGAGAGACTCAAAAGTGGTGGCACACCACAGGCCCTGCGCGCCGAGTCCGTGCAATACGTCGTAGCGCCGTACGAAGCAGACGCCCAGCTCGCCTACCTCGAGCGAGTCGGCCTCGCTGATGCCATCCTTACCGAAGACTCCGATCTGCTCGTCTTCGGCTGCAAGCACGTCCTATATAAGCTGGACGTAGTCGCGAGCACTGTCGTCTCCATCTCGCGCGCCGACTTTGGCTCCGTGTCCGCTTCTTCCGTTGACCCCACCAGCATCTCCCTCATCGGCTGGTCCGACGTCCAGTTTCGTGCGATGGCAATTTTAAGTGGCTGTGATTACCTGCCAAGCATACCAGGCGTGGGGTTGAAGACTGCGAATACGCTGCTGAGGAAATGGAAGACCCCTGAGCAGGTCGTGAGGGCGCTGAGTCTGGAGGGGAAGAAGCCGGTGCCGATTGGGTATTGGAAGCAGTACCAGCTCGCAGAGAAGTGCTTCTTGCACCAGAGGGTGTACTGTCCTCTCGCCGAGAGGCTTGTACATTGGACAGATATTGGTGGCGACTGGAGCGACGAATTCGACGCATATGTTGGCGAGTGAGTCACATTACTTGACTATTTGGATGGGCTCCGTTGACGACGCGTATAGTGACATGGAACCTGCATTGGCAAAGCAGATAGCTTTGGGGGATGCGGATCCTGAAACTCGCCTACCGATGGACGACATCAACCCAAGTTTCCTGCCTCGAACCGTCAAATCTCTGGCAATGGCGGTCGTCAGCCCCGCTAAGTCTAACAAAGGCAAGGGCAAGATGCAAGCAAGTCTTCCAGCTCCTAAAGGCATAATGAGCTTTTTCGGTACGTGATATTTCTGCTCCCGCCTAACTGCTCCTATTCTGATATACTACCCACAGGACCAAACCCAATTATTCCACCCCGTACTAAACAACTTCAAGCTTCACCTGTTCCTGCTCGTGCGCCCAAACTCGGAATGGCAGGAAAGGCAAGCGGGAAACGGACACTAGCTGAGGTCATGGATCAAGACATCGAACGCAAGAAAAAGCGTAAAAGTGCATCGCCCCTCCGTTCTACCCAATCCAAATTCTTCTCTTCAAAACCTGCTCCACATGCAGCCAGCATACAACGCAGACACAGCGAGGGCGTCGTATTTCTCGCCGGTCCATCACGAATCCAGGATGACGATAAGGAGAACGCGAACAGATACATCGTGGTGGACGATGACGATACTTCAGAAGCGGAGACGTCCGAACCGGAGCTGGATGGGACGGAGCTTTCGATCCAGGCCAACTACGATGGGGAAGCTGTTATGGAGCTTAATGTGGAGGACTTTCCTGACGTCGTCGAGCAGGAGGATGGGTACATCTCGCCAATGTGGTCGTCTTCGAGGGACGCAGCGGACTTGTCGTCGCCTCCTCGACCGAGAAGGCGACGAGAGCGACGCGAGGACGAGGAAATGGAGCCAACGGGCATGATCTTGAGCGATCATGAAGACCATGATTTTAGTGTTGACCCAGTCTCAAGTCCGGTTTCGACGAAACGGCCCGCAAGAACAATCCATCGACCACAGCCGTATCGAACGCCCACGAAGGGGAATGCCAACCATGCAAGTGGTAGCATTGTTGACCCAATACCGACACCGACGAATGGCATATATCCAGACGTTGATGAAGTCCCTTCACCGACGCTTTACCGTGGACCGGACTTGCGCAGCATGCTAGGGAATGACGACAGCACTTCTGACTTCGATGGTCTCTTAGGTGTCAAGAGAGTCCGACATGAGGACTCACTGGGTTCTGGTTCTGGCTCCGGCTCCGTATCCCCTCCCAGCCCATCGCCCGAAACGCCAGTCAACGAACTTGCCCGCAATAATTCAGTCGAAGTGGTCGTCGACGTCGACGGACTTGACTTCGGGTTCGATGAGGATGATGATACAGAGGCCGGACTGGCGAGGACGAAGGCAGTTATGGATGGATGGCGGAACAAGTGGGCGTTGTCTTCGAAGAAGTCTGTCGGTCCGACAGGCGGACAGAACTCGATGAAGGCCAAGCCGGGTTCATCCACAAACACTCCGACGAGCTCCCGACCGCCATCCAGGCCAACAAGTATGCACACCTCTCCGAAGAAGAAATTGATCACATCCGGGTCTGGCGCAGCGCGAGCCTTCGCTCTTCGGCGCAACGAGACGAATGTCACCCCTGCTGGCCGACATAACCTGACAAAGACCGAATTCTACAAACCACCGAAGAGCGCACCATCGAAGATGGGCGCAAACGGGTCCGCAATTGGCACGCCGTCGTTGGGGGTGAAGCCGAAGCGCAGTACACTGTTGTTCGAGACAGTGACGGTCCAGAAGACGAAAGAAGTTGTGGACCTTACAGCCTCTGATGACGAACGGTCAGGCGCAGATGGATCGAGACGTCCCTCATCAGCGGTGCCGGTATTGAGATACGACGATGAGATACTTGCGAGAGGCCGGATGAGGTTGGCCCAGTTTCGGTGAATCTGTCACCTTTTTGTGAACGCTGGCAGTCGCTGATTTTGGTTCAGGTGCTCTTGAGATGCGTTGATCTCTTCATCGGGTATAGGCAAGGATATTGACACTGGACAACGGAGTACGCTATAGCTCTAAGCTTTCTTTCCATCTGGAATGCTGTGGAGAATTTGAATGCTATCATTATTTTGCTGTCGCTAAGCACATATTGTACATATTTCTTGTTGAAGATTAACATCGTATGAGACGAAGACGAGATGGTTTGTGCCGTGTATGAACCCATTTTCTAGAACCTTGGACCGTGTTCCCGTTGCATGGAATAGGGAGGTGCTGAGTACTCCTGCTTGTGTCCCAATTCGGAAACTAAGCTGCCAAAAATGGCCTGCTCCAACAAATCCCCCCAAAGCCGCAGAGTAATTAGAGGGTCGGCCCTGAAAGCCTCAAGTCCTCATTCCATAAAATTGATTTTTAAAGCGCATATATGCAGTGCTATTTACGCCAAGAGAGGGCCGCAGGCGGCTCAGGTCGTGATTGGATGTCTCTTCCTAATTTGGAAAGCGGCCTACCGAAAACGTTCACCCCAAAAAATGGTCGTTCACAAGCCGTGGGATCAGTGCCCATGTGATCTTTCCCCAAAAAATGGATTTGAAAAATATATAAGCCCCGTTTCTCTGTGAAGGCGTCTTTCTTCCGATACGCTCACCATCTCCGACTCTGAGTCTCACCCTGCATTACACGGTCCACTCTCTCTCGCCTTCATCGTCGGGTGTCCCCACGCAACATCATCAATATTTGCTGCACTACATCATATCGATTCGCTGTATTCTAAGCGTCCAGCTCTTGCCGCCTTGATCGCCTCCTGGTCTTCTGCTGGTGAGCTTCTCTCTCCTCCTTATTGTCTTGTCGCTCGTCCTTCACCTCGACGAGATCGACAAGATTATTTCCTTTATCCCTTGTATTTCACCTCCTTGGGGATTTATCTGACCTTGGGTAAGGGAAAGGTAGCGGGGGCTTGGGGCCAGTACCAGATTTCCAGTGCGTGACGCTCAGGTACAAAAAACCCGCACATGGATGCGGGGTTTTTATGTAAGCCTCTGGAGTGACTTCTCTTTCTGCGTTTACTACTAGGCACTACCTATATATATCCCTCGCCGTCTAAATTCAAAGCTAAATACAAAGTCTGATCACCGCAAGGTTTAAGACACGTGTATAAGCACGATGTATTGCTACTCGAGTACAAGCCAACCCGACATCATGGGCCTTGAGACATGCCGGACTAACTGGTCATGGTATACCGCGCGAAGCTGCGTAAACATAATATGTCGCCCAGGATATATCAAGTGCTACCGGTGCTTGTTGGGCGAGCATGGCGAACTGCTGAGACGTCTCCTCGACACGTATGGTGTTGATGTCGGAGAGCCGCTGCAGCCGTAGCCTCAGACTGACGCAATGTCGTGGATTGGAATCACGGTCTTATGACTTCCGGAAGTTGCAATTAATTGGACCAGAATTGAACTTATGGTGACCACGAATAGAATTGCTCGACTGACGCGCCTGACCATTTTATTGACGTGGTTCCAATAGTAATATCGACGCACTTCTTGGTAAATGCACATCAGTGTCGAAAATAAGTCAGGAATCTCGTTATACAACATGGATGGGCGCGAATGTCGATGTACACTCGACGCTATCTACGCCGAGGTACAACACAGGATCGAAACAGGAAGACTGCCTTCAATTGCGTCAAGGCAACAGAACCATCCTTTTCACCCGTATCAAGACCCTTCCAAACCATCCAACCGACTCCCAGGATGAAGGCCACCATCTATCGGACCTTCACCAATGCATTGTAATTTGATGACGGGCTGAAGGTAAATTGCTAACGCGAGATCGAGAAGGGGAGCCTCATCGCATAATTAGGGGGATGCGGACTTGAACCTGGGGGAGAGATCGATCTTCGGATGGGATGCTGCTGTCGTCACGCTAAGTTTCCCTGGCCTGAGTCCTTCCCTTTGGCGTTGTTACAGGTTGTTACATCGTCATGCCTTTCCCGGTGGAGTGGCGGCCACGTCTGGCCACGACCAAGGCCCAGTCAACGGGAAACGCCTGATCCTTGAAAACTTCGAAGATAAACGGTGTCAACAGGCAGTCACCGAGGTGTAGGCGTGCTGGACTGGCACACGCCCGTTTATTTTTCTATTGGCGAATTCCAACTTGACTCGAGCCTCGTGCATCAAGTTTCCAAGCCTTGGTCTTGCACCTGTCTTCTTGCTCGCGCTTTCAGGGCAGCCCGTTCCAGTGCTTCGTGGTACAGCACGCTGTTGACCATCCCAATCGGAATGTCGTAAAGCTCGGGTATCGCATTAGGTTTGACAGACTCCAGGTAGGGGTTGTGGTTGCTGTCGCGGTCTTCACTGGAAGGTAGGGCAACCCGAGAGTCTACGTGTCACGAATTGTTGAAATGCGCTTTAGAAGAAGAGAAAAGATGCGAGTCAAAGAGCATACCTGTGATAGCATTCATCTCATCGAATGCTGGCGTCGCACGGATAGCGAGCGCGGAGTATGTGATATAGGTCAAAATCACAACCACGACGGTCCAGGACGGTATCAGGATGGCCCATTCCCTGCCAGGTATCAGCCAACCAAACCGGTACAGGAGGGTACCCAGTTAAACCCACCTGTTAGGGTACCACGTCACGCCCGTCCAGACAATCCACTCGTCGGGCAGAACCGCCCAAAGGACATAAAGCACGAATAGAAGGTATGTCGATGTCCATGCTACGAACCCGTAGAACTCTGACGCGCGACTCCGGGTGTCTTCTGGCTCTGGCGGCCAGCGGTGTGGAGCGGTAGGAGACCTGGGTGTGTTGTCTAGGAGGAGAGAGGAAGGAGTTTCTGCCATACAGGCATCTTCCTGGAAGCTGGTGGAGAAAGAAGGGTTGTTGGGGAACTTCGTGGCGGAAGAAAATGCGGCCCGGTCACCCGTCCAAGTCCAACGTCATAGAGAAAAGACGACCAACTCAGCAGAACGATTCATTTTTCGAGATAAACATATAGATACATCAGGGAGTAGCACGACAGACCCAGCATGTAAAGTACAATAGCGGTGGACGACGATAAATGAATGGCGTTATGCGACAAAATGTGGCAGTAGTCACGGTCAGAATATAAAGCAAAAGAAGGTAGGTGGTGGTAATGTGCTGTATACAGTGCGCAGTGATGCAGGATTGCAAACAAGATGCAGATATGCAAAAGATGCGACGAGATATGTATGATATAATACGAGCAAACGTCCCCAGAACCATAAGCAAATAAAAAGACCCAAAAGAGAGCAGAAATAAAAAAATCGACCATAAAAACGTCCAACGAATCCCAGTCCATAATAAATGAATGTGTACAGCACAACACAGCAAAGTGGCAGGTTGCACGAAGATGCGACATTGACGATGCAATGTCCTTTTGAAAAGTCCGAGTAGAGAACAGTGACAACTTACATGTTCTCCTTTTCCCTCCCCCAGCATAAATCACGCGACCAACTGATAAGCGGTCGTCGG
>JANKHO010001287.1:0-10393 GCA_027627235.1 Agrocybe chaxingu | reverse complement strand
GTGGCCGCGCCCAATCCTTCCCATTGGTCGGACAAGCCCAAGGGATAATCACGAGTGTATATGAGGATGAGTCAGTCTCCGGAATATCGTCGACCCGGAATTCCGAGGGGAAAGATATAAAAGACTCACCCAGAGGAGGGTAGGAAGGCAAGTAGCCCACGTCCCATCATCGGGAAAGACCACAGGATCGCACCGCACACGCAGCGCATCGTCCCAAGGTCTAGGTTGCTTCTAAACGAGGGTTCGGGGGTTTAATAAATCATTTAAAACACAATTGAGATATTTGATAGAGTCCGCGACAAGTGATAGAGTCAGCGACGAAGTCAAGCGATAGGTAGACCGCCTAGGCGTCTGGAAGGAAGACCACCAGTCGTCTAAGTCGTCCGAGAGCTCCTGAACGGAAGGAAGACCACCGTTTGGAAGTTTTGAGAGAGTTTGAGCTTAGGGGAGGAAGACCACCCTAAGTTGAGAGAATTAGTGTCTGGGATAGGAAGACCTTCCCTTGACGTTCAGAGACGAGGTTTGGGAGGTGGAAGACCGCTCCCTTCGATAGAGACGACCTGAGAGAGACGGAAGACCGCTCTCTTCGAAGATTTCATTTTATTTCTGTTTTCTATCTACACAACGAAATCAATTTCTATTCTAATCAAGGTCTTTCGTGCCCCTCGAATTTGCGTGGTTGTTTGGGTGTGATTTGAGGTTTAGCCTTTCCACTCGAGCGAGCACATCATCTGGAGCCCACCGCGAGGGGGTGGGATCTTGATTTTGAATTCGAAAGCAGCTTTCCGTTGTGGATTCTACGCACTCGGGGCGTAGAAGTGCGACTTCTCAAAGAGCACAGTACTCTCACCTTTTTGACGGGGAGCGCTTCCTTCTTGAGGATCGTGACCATCCTTCGAGCGAATTTGTACGAACCCGACGTGCACGCCAAGAGCGAGTGAACGAGACCCTAGAGTCGATCAGACAGACAGTTCGTCAGATCACTACTCAACTTGGCGCACCAAACTCGGACAGTCAGAGTCGTTCGAGGCTAGATACCCAAAACGCGAACTCCGAAGACCTTCAAAACGGTCTGAACACATCGAGATACGAACACATCTTTGGTGGAGACAGTCCACTGACCGAGATATCGACCTCGAGCAGTCATCCTGCAGAGGGACCGAATTTTGAGAACTCCGAGATAGAGATAGAGAATATACTCACTGAGAATCAGAACACGATGACGAACAGTGCACAGAAGATGATGCCCATCCCACATTCGCCCAATGCACCAACTTGGTCGCCTGACGAGCCCGAGGAGTTGAAGAACTATCTCTGGGTACTCGAGAAGTTGTTCGAGGCGAAAGGAGTGACCGAAGATCGAAAGAAATGCGAATGGGCAGCGCATTATCTGAAGACAGATATTGCTCGTGAATGGAACGATTTCGACGAGTTCAAAACAGGGACTTGGGAAGCGTTTAAGAAGCGACTATTCGAAGAGTATCCTGAGGCTGTCGCACCTGAAGATGGCTCGATTAAACGCCTAAGAAGAATCTGTGATAGTTTCGAAGGCATAAGGATGAAAGATGAACAGATTTTACGTACCTTCGTACGGCGATTTAAATCCGAGGCTCAGAGATGCCTTGTAGACCCGCCTTTGGTTACAAACCGGGAGCTGGTCGAGATGTTTTGCGATGCCTTGAGCTTTGAGTTCCAACAAGTCTTGAATGCGAGACTGCAGACGTTGGAGAAGAAGCAGACACCGGGAGCAGGACCGAACGATCCGAAAGTGCGAAAAGAGGATCCTTACAAGCTGGAAGTGGTCATTAAGCACGCTCTGGACATTGCGGAGGGACGTACCATTAAGAATACCAGTGGAACGATCCCCGAGAGGTCTACCTTCGTGACTGGGAAGTCTCTTAGCTCCGATGGCGAAGTCAAACGAGAAATTACGGATTTCCGTGAGATGATGAACGCTGAAATAGCGCAGATGAAAGACAGATTGATTAATACTGAGAGAAACATTAAGTCTCACCTCGAGGTTTTCTCAAAACAGATGGCTAGCCAATCGACTGGCAGCTCGTCGTTTAATCGCTCGAGGCCTGACTATCAGAAACCGCCTGAAAATCGTCCACCTTTCGAGCCGAGACCGTGCTTCTACTGTGGTCAACTTGGTCATAGTTGGAACATGTGTGCGGTAAAAGAAAAGGACGTACAGGCTAAGCGAGTTATTCAGGATGGACCGAAGCTCTTCTATGGAGACGGTACCCAGATTCCAAGGTACCCAGATGGGCTGATTAAAGACAAAGTTGAGCGATATTATCAGGACAAGAAACAGGCCAATGTCTATCTTCTTGAGCCCGAGCTCGGCGATGCTCCTGAACTCGATGGTCGGGGATCTAAATCGACCTATACAGTTCAGGCCCGAGATCCTAAAGATGAAAGAATAAGTCAACTCACCAGGATGTTAGAAGAGCGAGATATGGATCTGAACATCTTGCGCGAGAGATATGGGGCTAACCAAGCCACTGGCAGTGGCCTGACTCCCCAATTTACTCAGAAAATGACACCAGTCGCGCAAAGCGAGGCATCCATAAATATGGAATCGCTTGCAAGCCAGCTAAAGTCGCTACAAGAGTCGATGAATATGTGGACCCACGAGCAGCTTGTTCAAACGCGATCCGGGAGTGCGAAGAAGGAATCCCAGTCGGGTTTCTAAAGAGTCCAATGAAGGAAAAGTCTGAGGTGAAAAGAACTCGGGTCAGTTCAAAAACCTCAAAGACACCTGAGGACGTACCGAATAAAATTGACCCAATCGACTCAGGAGACGAGTCGTCGAGTGAGTTCAGTGATGACAAACCACTGCAGCGAATTTTTGAGAAAAAGAGAACAACTTTGAAGCGGGTTAGTTTCAAGGACCATAGAGACAGTCAGGATGAAATTCCATACCGTGTCGTGCGTCCTTTGAAGCCCTTGCGCGACGAACTGCCAAAGACACTTAGCGAGGCGGTACGAGAGCAGAGACAGCCTGGTTATAAGCACCAAGCTGCTGTTGAGGCGAACATTGACTTAGATAAAATTTTAGATAGGCAACTAGCACGAGATGCATGGGTGTCCAACGAGGAACTCCTCGCGATCTCACCTGCCTATGCAAAGAAGTGGAAAGAGAGACTGGCAAAGAAGCGAGTCCCTCTTGAACTACCTGCTACCCAAGCAGCTATTGCCGAGTATTTGGAGAATAGCACGTTGAAAGAACCGGCCCCTGAGGCCGTGAACTCAGTACGTGTCGAGAGAGTCCTGGCGCATATGCTACCAGAACCGAAGGCACAGGTACTTGAAATAAATATTGAATCTGGGACAAAGAAAGTTTGGGTTGTTAACGACCCAGTGTCCCAGTACTTGGAAAGCTTACCTCCGGGTGAACGAGATCAGAAGGTTTTCGTATCCTCGGACTCGGAATCACTGCGAGTGGTGAGTGCGTTGATAAATGGGGTGAGACACGAAGAATCCCTCCTCGATGGAGGATCTCAAATCATCTCCATGAGTAAGGATGCGGCGATCGCGTCCCAGGTCACTTGGAACCCAGACATAACAATTAACATGCAGAGTGCAAACGGTCAGATTGAGAAGTCGTGTGGGTTAGCTAAGAACGTACCGTTCAGGCTAGGCCAGTTGACGATGTACTTGCAAGTCCACGTTATGGAAAAACCTGCATACCGAGTGCTTCTGGGGCGGCCGTTCGATGTCCTAACCGAGAGCGAGATCAAGAATTCATCTGACGGAGGCCAGATAATAACGATCACCGATCCAAACACGAAGGAAAGGTGTGTAGTACCTACATATGCCCGAGGAGAAGGTCCATCAGTCCTCCAGAAACCTGAATCGCAAAATTTTCGACGCTCGATGAGTTGATTGGCGATCAAGGAGAGTGTGCCTTCATTTTGAGTTACGGAGTATCTGGGGACGTTCGAATCGAAGCCTATGCACGACCAAAAGATGATAAGAAGTTTTCGAGTGAAGAGTTGAGGACAACGTACCTAAATTATTGCCTAATAGACGATCAGATTCGAGATGAGAAAGAAAAGAAGGTACTCGAAACGTACCTCCAGCAGTCCCGAGGACGAACCCTAACTACCTCGTGGACGGTCGGGGAACTCGAGGAATCTGATGGCGAGAATCCGGATTCGTCAGATCTCTTGAGATGTTTTGCAGGAAAAAAGTACAAACCTGTGGGTGTCAAGGTGAAGCCGATATTAGGGGACTTACCCGAAAAGTACCGCATCAAGCGAGAGATCAAGGGCGATCCCTTGGCTTCGATGCCGGCGCTTAGTCCTAAGCCTCCAGATTTTGAACCAACAGGACGATATACCTATGAGAGGATGGAAAAGATAAGTAAGATACATGAAGGTGACTTCCTCTTACCAGAGGAAAAGAAGTTAATGCACCATCTTATGATGGAGCAAAATGAAGCTTTCGCTTGGGATGATTCTGAGCGAGGAAGATTCAAAGAGGAATACTTTCCTCCAATTGAGATACCTACCGTGCCACACACGCCTTGGGTGTTGAAGAACATCCCAATTCCTTTAGCCATGATGGAGGAAGTGTGCAAGGTAGTGAAAACGAAGATGGATGCAGGAGTTTACGAACCTTCGAACTCATCATACCGTTCACGATGGTTTTGTGTCATAAAGAAAGACGGGAAAAGCCTGCGAATCGTTCATAGTTTAGAGCCTCTAAACGCCGTAACGATTGCACACTCAGGCTTACCTCCGGCTACCGAAGAGCTTGCAAACCATTTTGTCGGACGGGCATGTGGGGCAATATTCGATCTTTACGTAGGATACGACGAGCGTCTCCTCGCGGAATCCTCTCGAGACCTAACAACGTTCTCGACGCCGTTTGGTGCCTTGAGACTGGTGACCTTGCCAATGGGCTGGACGAACTCCGTACCCATTTTCCATGATGATGTAACTTATATCTTGAAGGATGAGATTCCTGAATACACCAAGCCATATATAGATGACGTACCGGTGAGAGGACCGCCGACACGATACAAGCAGCCCGATGGAACCTATGAAACGATTCCAGAAAACCCCGGAATTCGCAGGTTCGTCTGGGAGCACTTCCAGGCTTTGAATCGTGTTTTACAGCGCATGAAATATGCTGGAGGGACCTTTTCAGGTCATAAGACAGTCCTATGTGCGGATGAGATCCCGGTGGTCGGCTATGTGTGTGGATATGAAGGGCGAAGACCTTCTCGAGGGACAATTGACGCGATCATGAACTGGGGGCCATGCAAGGACTTGACTGCGGTCAGGGCCTTCTTAGGAACGTGTGTGAGGACTCGAAATCATGTACCAGACTTCGTTTTCCATGCCGCTCCATTGTACGAGTTGACTAAGAAGGATGTTCCTTTTCTGTGGGGTCCAGAACAGCGAAATGCGATGGACAACTTGAAAGCGGCGATTAAATCGCACTTCAAGACGAGAAACCCGGACTACACAAGTGAAATGCCGCTAGTATTAGCTGTGGACTCATCGTATAAAGGAGTTGGCTGGTATATTTACCAAAGAGACAAGAATGACCCGAAGGTCATTCACTACGTGAAATTCGACGGGATGCCATTCGCACCTCGTCAGCAGCGCTATTCACAGCCTAAACGCGAATTGTGTGGACTCAGGATGGTGCTGGAAGAAGATCAATATTTACTGAAAGGGTGCAGAAACCTGGTCGTCGAAACAGATGCAAAATATCTATTCGGAATGTTGAATAATCCGGGCATGATGCCTAATGCGACCATTAATCGTTGGGTGGACTATATTCGAACAAATTTCCACTTTACCCTAGTTCACAAGGCTGGGAAAACGTTCGGGCCTGATGGATTATCACGTCGGGATCCTTCTCCTGACGATCCACCGAGAAAGGCATTCACAGACGATTCAGAAGATGATAACGAAGCCATAGTGCTTGCAAAGAACTCACCAGACGATCCTGATCCTCTGGAGTTCGAAGAATTCCAGAATGAGATCGATACTCGCACAGGTTTCATGCAGGAACTTGCCCGAGACATCTGGGACTTTGACAGCGAGTTGACCCGAGCTTATGAGTCTGCTATCTCTGAGCAGAAGATAGCAAGGGAAGTTTTAGAGAAAACTGAACTCACTGACCAAGGAAAGAGATATTTGACCTTAGTCATTGATACTCTCGTCGTTCCAGACTGGGAGAAGACGTACCAACCAGTAAATGATCGAGAAGAAGAGAATTCATATGATGAAAGCCGACGGACTGAGACTGCGAAGCTTCAAGATGAGGAGATAGTCCTGATAAAGGAGTACCTTGGGAACCCAATGTCTTACCTCGATGGAATGACGGAAGCGCAGCTCTTGAAGATAAAGCGAAAAGCTAGTCATTACTTCCTCGATGAAGATGGTAGGCTTTTCAGAAAGAGAATAAATTCGACTCACCAGTTGGTCGTTGATAAGAAATACAGAAACTACATGATGAAGGCTGGACATGATTGCCTTGGCCATAGAGGGTCGTATGCCACGAACCAGCTGTTGTCTCTACGATTCTGGTGGCCAGAGATGGAACGCGATGTTAGCTGGTACGTGAAAACGTGCCATATCTGTCAATTAAGACAGAAGACGTTAGTTGAAATCCCTCCGACGGTGACATACACACCGTCAATATTCCAAGTCCTTCACGCTGACACAATCCACATGAGTCCACCATCGAACGGGTACCACTACATTGTACATGGACGATGCGAACTCTCCTCATGGATGGAGGGTAGACCCTTGCGAAAGGAAGACGCACGAAGCATTGCGCTGTGGCTCTTCGAAGACGTGATCTGTCGATGGGGATGCCTCGCGAAGATCGTGACAGACAATGGCGCTCCCTTCAAAAAAGCGGTGAAGTGGATCGAGAATAAGTATGGGATTAAGGGTATCACAATCTCACCTTATAATTCCCAAGCTAACGGGACTATAGAACGACCGCACTGGGATGTGCGCCAGATGTTGTATAAAGCGACGGATGGGGAACCTAATAAGTGGTTCTGGTATTTCCACCATGTAATGTGGGCAGATAGAATAACAGTACGAAAGGGTACAGGCTGCTCACCTTATTTCCTGGTGACCGGTGCGCATCCAATACTTCCACTGGATCTCATCGAGGCAACTTGGCTTGTAGGACCACCCGATCGCGTGCTAAGTACGACAGAACTGATCGGACTGCGAGCACAAGCACTAGCAAAACACACGCAGCATGTAGAAGACATCCGAAAGGTTGTTTCTGATGCTAAGATTCAAAGAGTGAGACGCCTTGAAGAGGAACATAGAGCAAAGATAAAAGAGTTTAATTTCGTACCGGGAGATTTAGTTCTCGTCCGAAACATGGCGGTAAAGGCTTCAGCCATGCGAAAGATGAAAGCCAGGTATCTCGGGCCAATGATAGTGGTCTCGAGATCCAGAGGAGGATCTTATATTCTTGCTGAAATGGACGGCTCGGTGTGGCATAATAAGGTAGCCGCATTCCGTGTCCTGCCATATTTCGCGAGAACGAAATTGGACCTCCCAGAAAATATCCACGAAATTCTGGATATCTCAAGGAAAGGCCTCAGCAAGCTCGAGGATGAAGGAAAATCGGACGTTGAGGATGAGGACTTTGACGAAGCATTCGGGGATGACTCACCTGCTCATTTCAGTGGGGGGGAGACCTCAGACATGGAGATAAACAAAGGAATGACTCGCAGAAGCGTTCGAATTCGCAAATCCAGTCTTCGTTCATGAGATAGTGGATAGATGAGCCTAACTTGCTCATCGCGGAGGCATCTAATCGGGGTTTCCCACGCATAGGCGCCCATCGTGTGTCGCTGTGTATGACCCGTATCTGAGGCTCCAATGAAGATAGTGACATGAAACAAAGTTTCGCCGATGGGGCGAGATAAAGAGAACGTGTTAATATGAGATCTATTGCTTGTGGCTCACCCAAACAAAAGTAGGGGTCAACTTTGTGTTGTGACAATGATATATGACAAGTATTGGTCACTCCTTCAGGAAGATTGACTGAGGACAGTCATTTTTCAGTGGGGGGGAGAGATTAGAATAAGGAAGAAATTTCAGGAGAATTCTTAAGAGACTTTTATGTCGCATTTTTTGGCTGCTCAACAGATTATATTCTATTGGGGCTAGTGTTGATCCAGAACACTAGATACAGCTAAAGCGAAGTGTTCTACACTATCTCGAGATGATTGATGATATGATAATGTTATGAAAGAGCTATTCACCCTAGAAGGTACCCTCCTGAACACGCTGGGTGCGATCTTCAAGGCGCTTGACAAGCTCATCATACTGGGAAACAAGGATATCGTACATTTGAAGAAGTGCATAGATCTTGTGTGCGATGACTTGGACTGAGACGGATTGATCGTGGAGAGTCGATCTGAGGACATCCTCGGGTGCGTCGACAAAGGGCGAAGTGGCGATGTTGCGAGCCTTGGCGATGACCGACTCCGTTGCGCTGTTGTGCACGATCGACGAAAGGGCTAAGGAAAACAAGACTTAGCCTCGAAAAGGGGAAATAAGTCGATTCAAAACTCACTATTTGCAACAGTAGTGGAGTCAGGATAAGCTGGAGCGTCGATTCGAGGGCGTTTCGCATCGAGTTGAGCTGCCTTGCGATAAGCAGCACTGTTGGTGTCGATCCCGGGAACGGCAGCGAAAGGGAGCTGAGTCGTCTCGGCATGACGGTTGAAAGTCTTCGATTCGACCTACAGGGGCTGTCAGATAATGAAGATGCTATGAGATAAAGGACTCACCGCTACTGGAAGAGAGTTGCGACGCTTCCGAGGATTGGCAGGTGCTGCTTCGGTCACAGCTGGCACAGGAGCTGCACCGGAGTCATCGACGTTCATCTTTGAGAAACGAGCAGTCAGAAGAACGAGTTTAAGCTCTAGGAAATAAAGAAAGTCATACTGCTGTGTCATCTGGACCAGTGGCAGACCTACTCTCCAAAACCTCAGCCTCGGAATCATCAGGCTCGATGACAATCGGCGCGGACTTAATCTTCGACTTGGAAGACTTAGTACGTGCCTAGGATATGGAATAGGGGGTAAGAAAACGCATCTGCATGGAAAAATAATGACTTACCGCTTGAGACTTGGAAGAACGAGCCTTCTCGGATGGGCGAGCTTCCTGAACGTTTCGGCGCTCGAGCACATTACGAAGGAAGCTACGAATGGCTCGGTACTTCGCTGGGAACGTGTACTTTCCATCGGAAGCCTCTTCGTGGGTCTCATAGGCCTGCCGAAGCTTGAACAAGGGTTCGTGGGCAGTGATATCACTGGCAGGAACCTTGTCAGCTTCGATCCGAGCAATGACTTGGGACTGAAAGAATTTAGATGAGGATTTGATCGAAAAATTGATAAGAAAGACACGTACCGCAACGTCAGAGGTTGCCTCGAGCATAACCTCAATGACACCATGATCCGAGGACCTCAATACCTTCTCCAGGATCGTGAGCTTATCACACAAGCTGGAATGGAGGGCCTTGAACGCCGCAGACCATGCAGGAGTACGAGCCATTGAAAGAAAAGAAGAAATATGCGATAGGGTGTGTAGAAAATGCGAGACGAGTGTGTGCGATGCGAAATGGATTCAGCACACTGCACCGATCTTATACCAGAGCTATGGAATCTCGAAGAAAAAGATAGAAAACCGGATAAAAATTAAAGTCGCCCGGAGGCGCACTTGGAGAATGGTGCGAGCGCACCGCACTTGGACACCGCTGTCGCTCAACCGAGAGACTCTGAGGGTACCAAGGGATGGAAATTTTTTAAATGACATCATAAATCCGTTAGAATGACGACGAGGCCCGCCAAGTCGCCTTTAACGGAGAGCTGATAGAGAAATACCTACCTTGAGCATGGACTGAGTTCCACCACGGTCGACTGAGGACAGTCGTCTTTTAGTGGGGGGGAGATGATACGGCGACTTCTTTTTTGATAATGAAACGTCGTAGATTAGATAATTTGACTCACCATGAGAAGGACGCGACCGAGAGTGGTTGTGAGAAAGTGGTGGCAGTGCAGACTTGGGCGCATCCCAGGGCACAGCCACTAGGCCGAGTGATGATCGCACGATCGATGTCCACAGGCGCCTAGACACGCCTGCGCGCCACTTTCACGCGATCACCAGTAGTGAATCGACCAATAGAATGGTCAGAGATAGATTTAGATAGCAACGGATGAGTAAGAACGATCTCAGCCCCGGTGACATTGCGTCATTCAGCTGCCTGGGAATATTCTGGAACCAGACAAACACACCTCTTATAGAATTCGGGGCGCATGGCATCTCTAAAAACTGCGTGCGTGGCCGCGCCCAATCCTTCCCATTGGTCGGACAAGCCCAAGGGA
>JANKHO010001286.1:0-10410 GCA_027627235.1 Agrocybe chaxingu | reverse complement strand
CCTTCGGTTGCCGTTGACGAGTGGTGTGTTATGGAGTGTGCCGAATGAGATGAGTACGGACGACGGGAGGAAGGATTGCGTCCAGAGGTAGCGTTAGAGGCATGAAGGGTACGAGTAATCGAGAGTAGTGTCGATGGCGGAAGAGACCACCAAGGACGTGGTGGGAAGGAGGGGAGAGAGAAACGTAAGGGAAAGGAGGCTCCGGGAGACGCCGGCAAATCTGTCGCCGGCTAAGAATGCCGAACAACCCGAGAAGGCCGTGCCAAATGAGCACAAGCTTGAGCTCGCCGTGCCGCTCGTTCTCTGCCTCCATGTCTTCGTCCCTCCATCTTTTCGACACCGGACCACACGATCTATGTGCACAATGAACCCCATCGCCGTCAATGACGACACCCGAATGCTCTCCCTCATCAAGACCTCCATCGGCACTAAGCTCGTCGTTCGCTGGTTTGAGCTCATGCACATGTGCAACCTCACCGGCACCCTTCAAGCCATCCGAACCGTCTCGAGCCCACGTTCGTCCAGCCGTCTCCCTCTCGCTTCCCATGCACCCTCCCCCCCATCTACTCTCCCTCTTCTTTCCTCGCTCCTCCCTTCCCTCTCCTCCCCTCTCCTCCCCTCTCCTCTCTTCCGCTATCCCCTCCCCCTCCCCTTCGATCCCTCCTCCCTTCCTTTACACATGTACCTCTTCCCAGCGCGATCCCACATGTCTCCGCCCTGCACTGCTCCACGTGTCTCGCTTGCCCCCCCTTCTCTCTTCTCTCCCTTCTGCTGTCCCGTTTCCCCTTCCTTCACACATTCTCCCTTTCCTCCCGCAAAGCGCATCTCAGTGTCAATCCACCGTCCCCGCGCCGCACCATGGCAAGGGGTGTATAGCCTCGCCCGTTGCCTTCCGTCCCTCTTGCACGACCTGATGTCGTTGGTCGGATAATGAAGGCTACGAGGAGGGGATTTGGGGAGCGGAACGTTATTTCGAGAGCGTTGTGATGAAGAGCGTGGCGCGGCACGCTATGGCAGCAGACGAGACGAATATGCACAACCTCTGGTATGATTCCTTCGCGTCGATGGTCTTCTTGTTCATCATCTACGACTCCCATCACACTCCCTCCTGCCTCTCTACGACACCGGCTTCCATTCCAAATGTCGGCGTCTGTCGCCGACCACAACGCATTCACGACGTGCACTCCCTGCTCCCTGCCGGCGCTCAACGCCCAACCTCACTCGTATAAAGATAAAGCTCTCGAGCGCCTCAGCCCCCGTCTCCGGGGTTGCGAATCCAAACCACAATCACACCGGACAGTGAAATTTGAAGGGCGTTGGGCGCGATATCGAGGTACGCTCGCCCTCCGATCTTCGCGTATGTATGTGTGCGTGGCTTCTCATCCTTCCTCCAGCCTCAATCGCCCGTGTCAGTCGCTGTTTTCTTTTTCCCTCGAGGGGGGGTCGATCGGGCGGCGAAGGTGATGAGGTCTACCAGCAGCCTACTGAGTGCCCTAGCGTTCATTTCATCCAGCTTCGCCGAACCCCATGAACCGAACGTAACGGGCCCAAGGAACAGACGGTGGATGCTCATCCGAGGCCCCAGGCGCTGGTAGTGAGAGACCTTGGGTGCGCTCTGAACGAAATATAGCGCGGTCAGCGCGTGCCCACCTCGTCGTACTCTCCAGCTCTTGCGCACCGGACGAAGACGAAGCGCACCACCCACGCATCATCGTCGACGGAACTCGCTCCGCCCCCATGGGCTCTCCAGCCAGCCAGCACACCACATCACACCACATCACACCCCCGAACCGGTTCTCGCCGACGAACGATCAGCGATGGACGCTGGTCCGAGTTCAGTTCGGGTTGGGGTTGAGAGAATGCCAAGGGAAGGGCAGACGCACCCTCCAGACACGCGTCCGGCGAACACGACCGAGTGAGGTTTACCGTGTTATGCGGTGAGTAGGATCACTTACTTGCCATTCTACATCGCTAGCGGACCCAGACGCAACTAAGGACGAGAATCGCATAGATCCGGATGGGGCGGCAGGTCGCCCAGAGGACAGCAGTGGGCGGAGGCTTGAGCTTGAGCTTGAGCTTGAGGTCTGGGGGCAGCACGAGCCTCGAGCTCGCACCTGTTTTACTCGGGCGGGCGTCTCCCATATACACGAACAGCGAGCAGGTAAGTGCGTACCGTAGCCTTCTATGTAGCATCTCTTCCTTGGTGTTGGGTACAGCCTCCGTGGTGTGCAATAGTGGGTTCTTGTTACCGTCTGTCTGGAGTGGCGGCTCCTATGTAACACGCTATTTTCTTCTGGATCCGAGCGCACGATCGAGAATCGGTGCTCAGAAAACTCTTCGGGAACGAATGTTCTCACCAAAGGCGGACATGGGTGGGGTGTTGGGTGCTGGGTGCTACGGCGTATAGAGGCCTCAGGTGAGGTTCTCACGAGAGGTTGGGCAGCGATACTTACGTGCTGACTTGACGGGGATGGAGGACTCAATGGTGTCGTTTGTTGTCGTCTCCGGCAGCGAGCTGATCGAGTTCAGTGCGGGCCTCGTCGATCAAGTCAAGTTCAATGCGGTGCATGTCCGTTTCTTTTCTGCAAGTCCGTTATCTTCTTCCATAGAGGGCGTTAACTTTCATGCATTTAGACAAAATCACAAAATATGCGCAGTAAAGGGAGGAATAAAAGACACCGGAACTCGAAGCACGAAAGACAACGCTCGCACATGGCTTGTTCGTGGTGGTCGGCAAACAGGTCTTTGGGTGTCCGATCAGCCTGTCATAGCGTGTTTAGATATCGGTGAAACAAGGACATCGTTCGGGATAAAGCAGCTGAAAGACCAAGGGGGGGACAATCTCGACTCCTCTCCCTCTCGCCCCGTGAGAAGGGAGGAGATGGAACCCCACAACGCCCCCTCCCCGGAAACTGCTCCCTGCTAATGGCTGGGAGATATCGACGACATCTGCTGTCAATGAGTCCGGACCGTGCTCCTCTTCCGCGATCTCTCGCTTCTCTCCTCCTTCTCGTCACTTCCCTCCCGTCCTCATGTTCGTTCGTTCCTCCCTTCCTCTGCCCTGTCTCCCTCCTCTTTCCGTCTGTCTACCCATTCCCCTCCTCGTTCCTTCGAACTTTCTCCTCTTCCACAGCACGAGGAACTCCGCAACCCAAGTGCCACCTGGCCTTGTGTGATGCGATGTGGGGAGTTGGGTTCATGACGCGGTCGTGTTCCCGACGTTCTCAGCAGAGAGGGTGCCGCGAGGGAGGTCTGACGCCGATGGTAGAAGGAAAAGATCCTCCATGTTGCGTTAGATATCAAGACGTTGTAGCTGACTTTTTGAGTGGATGTATGCACGTCGATAACGATTCTGTGAGGTATCATTGAACAGATTACCCCACCCTGCTATGTCTTGTATACCCGGATTTGATGAACAAGCCCGCCGAGAATCGACCCGATCCAGACCGCGAGTGAGAACCACTCTGGACAAAATTCGTCGTTTGAGAATAAGATACTGTGCAAACATTCTTGATAGACCACGCCCTGAGTCCTAGTATAAGACCGTGCTGGACCCGCACGTGGAAGGCAGCAAGAGCGAGGGCAGTAAACGATCTTGGAAATCATTTCAAGCAGGGGCTGCGCTGCCTAGTCCTCGGCGCGAAGAACTTAAAACGGATCAGGTCGACCTCCTCACGTCCCACCCACTGGCCTTGGGTCCATACGCCGACAAAGGCGTCAAAAAAACTGCAAACAGGCATGTCGTTCTTCAAGTAGTATCCCTGTACAAATACCCACGAGGACGGCATCCGCGACGCGACCCAAACAGGATAGCTTCGGACGCTTGCTGGTTGGAGCAACAAAACGATCGCGAGGCGGCAAGGAGGCCCGAGTAATTGGGCGTCTCAGTCCGAGATCTTTGTAGCCACGTCGGTCGAGCGACGAAGGTGTAGGGCTAGGTGGGTGAGGGGGATCTGTTGGAGGTCGCTGATGGGGAGAGTGGAGGGAGGAGGGAGAAAAGGAGGTTGCATGCATCGTCGACATGATTCGTCGTTGATCGAGAATCGTCGCCCGAAAGCCCCGATTTCACCTTCAGAGCAGGACTATGCGGGTCGGATGTGAATGGAGCAAGTTCGAAACGTAGATGCCACATGAAGATGGTACAAGCCGCTCATTTCTGATGACGAAAATGTATGGACCTTGCCATCGCCGTGAACCCAGAGGCCACGGACACGGCAGTATCCAGTGATGAGGAGAATGCCCATCAGGAAAGCGAGCGGCTTGCTATCGACGCTGGGGCAGGTAAACGGTCAGGATTTGTGGTTATGAGGAATGGAGGATGGCGGAGGGGAACAGAACGGATATTATATGAAGAGGGATGCAGCCGCTCAACTGTGTGGTGAAGACGATCTTGCCATAAGCTAATTCAGAGCGAGAAAACACTCTGTCCGCCGATGATGAGAAGCTTGCATCTAGACGAGAAGAGCGGCACGCTCGACGTGGTGCTGCCCGAACAATTCGATTCCGACAGATCGTGGTCCAACAAGCAGATGAGAAAAGAGGATCGGATCTGACGAGGGAACACAGCGCCAAACATCGTGGTACTGGAGTATAGACATCCGAGCTGCGGGAAGAAAGCAGAGTGACACGGATGAAGGACAATTTTCATACACAGGAGCCCATCATGCAGACCGCGGATGGCTTTGCTGCCAGTGTATCGAATCAAGATCGGTGACTCCCTGCTGTCTTCTTCAAGTTCATGCGTCGCTGCCGCCCAAGACCCAATTGCGAACGATGGATGAATTGGTCACGTACGTTGCGAAGAGACCCCAGACAAGGTGGTGAGCATCGCTGAACCTGGGGAAAGAGGGGAGAGATGAAAGGAGCGTAGGTCTCTCGACGCTGGTCCGGAGCTGTCATAGAGGTGCAGAGGACAAGAGCACGAATGATTGGCAAGGAATCTATGACATCCAAAGCAGCGAGAATGCCTCGATAATGAGCCACGTACACGCGATGCGCTAGATGAGTACGGCCTAGCTGGCATCCATGCTCAGTCCTGCCCGACGCGGTTGCCCTGGCCAAACGAGGGGACGAGGGGTTATTTTCAGGGCGAGAGGAAGCCTGGAGCGGGAGGGAATGAGGGACATCCTCGTCGAGAATTGGATGGCATCGCATTGCGACGGAGGAACGAGAGGAGAGGGATGAAGGAAAGCGTGAGAAGGTTTCCGGCCTCGTACCGATTGACGGCGGTGTGAGGATTTGAGCTGCGGTGAGAGTCGAGATATGAGCGTTGGGATATAGGAATGGTGCCTCGAGGTCTCGTGATAAGAGAGAAAGAAATTAGAGATATACGTCCGGCTCGTTTTTGCATTTATGTTTAGTCGGGCGAAGTACGAAGCACGGAGTTGAGGAATGGGGGTTTTCAGACGGGTATACATAACGGCACCGAGTTTGTCTGATGCTTGATTCCTAGTTGGCAAGAAGCGTACAAGAGCGCCGAAATGTGAATAGAACACTCTAGAGTCGTCAATGTAAGATACAGACCAGTCGGCAAGAATCCGGTGAGAGCACGAGATACTCGAGAAATTCGGTCTGTAGACGCGCGAATCGCACCGGAAACATGAGTGATGGAGCAGAAAATGCGACGATCCCAGGGCACTAGTTCCGCCAAAGGTAAATATACTCGATACATCGTCAGCCAGGAGGAGATGGACGCAGGACGACTTCCGTGAGCGTTAATCAAGGCTCGAGAAAGGGCCCGAAAGCTGAATTAGCTCGTCGAGATCTGAGGTATCGCAGGCTCGCGAGGACGACTACGAATTTACTTAGAGTTAACGGGGTAGAAGGTGTATAATACGCTGATTTTTCGAGCTGGAGACGGTACAGATCATGCTGTTTTGAAGTACCCACGAAGGACAAAATGACTGTAGAAGAGGGCGAGAGAAACCTTTCAACGGCGAATATGGCCGTCGTTGGAGGATGTCGGCTGCCCAAAGAGCTCGTTGTCCAAGCCGGATGCGCGACAAGAACACTCCAAGATATTCAATCTTGCGTCATACGGGAGGGAGAGATGGATAGGTTTATGGACAGGCGGCATAGGAATCGGACGCGTGCAGACGCTCGCTAAATACATGGTACAAGGATCGCCGTTGCAAAGGATTCGAAGCGTGCAATACACCTCTGCTCGCTGTGCGGCGAAAATTTGTCCAGTTAGAGCGGTCTGCAGTCGAGGTGATGCCATATGCGCGATTGGGGGCTGAGATTTGTATAGGAGAAGGGTGCGGTGGGTGGGTGAAGGTGCAGGAGGGCGAAGAGGGTTGGGTGAGGGTGGACGGGGAGACGAGAGGTCGAGACGGCAGAGAGGCGTTTCGACCACCGACAACATCCAACAGTAGAGGCCGACCACACACAGAGGAAATGGCTTCAATGCTGTTGGAAGCCGCAAAAGAAACCCTCCCCGCCGACCCCACCCCGCNTCGNTNATCCACNANGATAANGGTGNGNTCTAGACNCAGATANCGGNATCGAGNCAGGANGGGGGNNCNNANGACNNCGCGAGGACGTGNAATACGNACGAATAGAGGGACNNAAANNGTTCGCGTTGGCAGNGANCGNNNTATCGGNCTGCAGCAGCTGGGAAGAGCAGNACANGGCAACTTGGGGTTCCGAGTCTTGAAGGATANCCAGCCAAACTCCAGGAGCCGNAGACGCGAATNCNGTTCATCGACGAACAGCTCGNTGGAGGGCTGGAACTCGGAGCCCCACGCTGCTGCTGTATACCCTCCTTCGGTTGCCGTTGACGAGTGGTGTGTTATGGAGTGTGCCGAATGAGATGAGTGCGGACGACGGGAGGAAGGATTGCGTCCAGAGGTAGNGTGAGAGGCATGAAGGGTACGAGTNATCGAGAGNAGNTNTNGATGGCGGAAGNGANTACCAAGGACGTGGTGGGAAGAAGGGGAGAGAGAAACGNGANGGANACGAGGCTCCNGGGAAGTCCGGCAACCCCGTCGCCGGNTAAGAATNCCGAACAACCCGAGAAGGCCNTNCCAAANNAGCACAAGCTTGCGCTTGCTGTACCGCTCATTCTCTGCCTCCATATCTTCGTCCCTCCATCTTTTTCGACACCGTACCGGGACCACACGCTCCATGTGTGCCAGAACGATGGAATTTTGAACGTCTCTTTATAGAGCCTCGTGTCTGCCGTACGTCTTTTCCCCAACGGCAACTTAGGATATGGGTCGCATACTGTACACACAAGCCTCACACTTGCGATCCCCGTCCTTGCACTACGTAGACACAACGCATCGTTTTTGCATCTCTAGCTCTCTTCCTCTCCAGCGCGACGAACCTTGTCCATTGCCAGTTCTCTTCCCCGATGTCTTCCTCTTCGTCTACACGAGGAACGGTTCTACCACTCGCCACGAAGACCTAATCTTCTCTGAAATTCTGAATCCAACTACGACCGCACGCCTCTCTGCTTGAGTGCGATGACGACCGTCCAAACGTCTCGGCAGTACGGTTGGCCGCCGAAGCATTCACGATTGCCATGGTCTCGTCGGGGTCGGAGGCATGGTGTTGGTGTGGGTTGTGAAGGAGGAGGGAGCGGGTGCGCAGGTCGGTCGTGCGTTCATCTTCACCTTCCCTCCACTTCTCTGTTGAGACGTCGTTGCTGATAGGTCGTCCCTTTCGTTTAGGAAGATGGAAGCATTCAGGCAACAAAGGCGCCGCCTTCTCTGTGCCTGTCTTCCCTAGCTGTCCTCAAGCTCGCATGCGCCGCCCGCTGCCTGATATCGACAAAGAGCGCCAAAATATCGCTGTCTTGGGTGCAAAGTGAATGGAAGCGGGAGGAAGCGGATGAACGGCGCGTACGAGGAAGGACGGTCTACGTTGTTGGTGCAGACGGTGCTGCGGCGGATGGAGGAGGAGGAGCGGACTGAGAGGGCTAAGAGAGCGAAGGGGTCGACCGAGCGGCAGGAAAGCTAAACTGTACAAGGTATGTTTCTCGGTAGATGGCCGACTTTGTGTCGTTCTGACCCCTTCTGCGTCTTAGTAGAGTAATTATCTAGGTTGACAATTGAAAGATGTCTCTATGACCTGAATTTTCGTATCAGTGCAGTGATTGTGTGCGCAAGGGTCATGAAGTCGGCGCACTGGGACGTGTTCTGGCTGCTCATACAACCTCGAATATCACTTATATGCACTGGATCGATCGATCAAAGACCACCAGGCTCGTCTCAGGATAGCGACGACCACGAAAATCAAGGTGTTCAACGGACACGGCGCATAGACGTCCGAGTCCACCAGCCGCCATCTGGGCTGCTCCTAATACAAGGCACGAACGTCCATCTGTTCGATGAAACATGACGTCGAGCCTTGAAATCTTCCCGTCGTACAGGTATGTTTTCTTCTGCGCCTCGCATTGCCCCCTCCATCTTTACTCATGATTCTACCAGCCTCTTCAATAACGAACGTGGGTATGTGGACCATTCACCCCGTCTAAATGTTGTTCACCCTCTCGTAGATATCTCACGGACAGAAACCGCTCGTCCGAGTTGGGCGACGACGGCTGTGTTTAAAACCAGAAGCAGACTTTGACGATTGGACGATACCTTGTAGGCCGTTCGCCATTGCATATGTACTGCGATACCCACACAACCTTGGATTTTAAGGTGAACTTTTTCACTGGTATGCACGCATTCTATATTCGCTCACGATTTTCCATCAGTCTCACTTTTGCGGCAGTGAAATCGACTCACTGTTTCTGATCGATTACACAGTCCCTTTGCCTTTGCCGTTAACGTTCTCCGAGCCGAATTCGACTTGCAACGAGATGCGAATCGTTGACTTTGGAGTTTCGCGCATCTGGGCTTCGTCTACTCTATACGGACCGGGTCCAGGAATCCAGCAGGCACTACCCTGCAGCTGATTTTCCCCACTTGGTCCTCCGACTTACCTCAACCACGTTGGTGCTTGCTCTCCTCCTTTCCGGACTCTAGTCCCGCGTTTCTCAGCGTTCCTTTTCTGATATCTCAAGGTCTTGGGATATCTATAGTTGTGCTTTATCCCACTCCTCATTCCTGGGATCGAGGTGCCTGCCGCCCATGGAAAGACCGCTGCCGAAGAAGCGGAGAAAGGCGATCCAGGGTAGACTTTAACCGTGTGACGGGCGAGCGGATACTTGTACTTAGGTCGCTCATACGTGAGGAAGCGGGCAGTGTGTATCAATTCGTGAATCCTCGCATTGCGTTGCCAGCTCGGTCCAGACGGTGCGTTAGTTCTTTACCATAAGTTTCTGTCTCACACAAGGTCAGGTCATTCTCGGCGTCTTTCGAGGAACACCCCAAGGAATTTTTAACGCCTGTAACAAGGGAGTAAAATTTTGGAACTATTCTAATGGTACACAGATACAGATACTACGAAAACAAGAAAGCCACTCGATAAATAAACATCAAATAGCAAAAGCATCAGGAAAGCAAATAACAAAAGTCCAGGTGAAAGGTCCGTGAGGTTAGAGCACCTTCTCACTCTTCAACCGCGCCTCGTATGCATTCACCCTATCTAGGCACTCCTTATTCCTTAACAAGACCGCCTAGTTCCTCTCTGCGGTGTTGTACCCACGTATGTGACGCTTCTGAGCGTCCTGCCTCTTCCCCAGCAACCCGGCACCCGGTAAATGGTGTCCTCGCACCGCACTTTCCCGGGATTGTGCGGTTCGGCGGTGTCGAGGTGCCTGACGATGTCCTTCTCGGTGTCTGCGTACACTGGTATAGTAGTGCACAGCAGGCACCAGAAGCGTCCATCCGGGTCTTGAATCCAGTTCGTGGATGGTTGTACGGATGGCGTCGATGAGGAGGCCGAGGACGAGGACGAGGGCGAGGCGGAGGATAAAGAGGGTGCGGGCGACGACATGAGGATCGACAACGCTGACGATGAGGTGCTGGAGGCCGTCGATTGCACTCTTCTTCTCTTTGTGGGTGGCTGCTGTTGCGTCGCAGCTGCGCTGTCATCGTAGGGTCTTCGTTGGGCTTGCCCAAGGCCTGAATGTGGGTTCGACCTGCTCTCCGTTGGTTGAACGGGGTGGAGAGCGCCGCGTTGATGGGGTGCCACTTGGGCGAAAGAAGAGTACGAAAACCCTAGGCTTACTAAAGGAAATTGCTCGTATGTAGCATCCAATGCGAAGCTGGGGTTGTACTCCGTTAGCTTCTTGTGGTCGATATATCTCGGAGGGTGCAAAAGGATGGCTGGTGGCCATAAGAGAACGGAGTGATCAGACGGGCAAGGTGGTTGTGGGACAGAAAAAGTGAAATCGGAAGTCGGGAAGGATCCCAGAGGATATGTGGTTGGAGTGAAGGAGCCATTTCCCATGACACCGTGACCGGCGCTGGTGGGGAAGTGCATGCCCGTGGATGCGGTCCGCCTCTTCGTTATAGC
>JANKHO010001285.1:0-10423 GCA_027627235.1 Agrocybe chaxingu | reverse complement strand
TTGAAAATAAAATGAAAATGAAGGGGGGTAGATCGTTGGGTCGAATCTTGGGGTTGTTGCATATGTTGCCTGGCATCCGGACGCCGACCTCGCAAGGGCGTTTAATAATAGGAAAAGCCACTCCTCGCGACGCAGCGCGTCCGTTGCCCGTCGTCGCCTGGGGTTGATTGGTGCCTTCTGAGCCTGGGACGATGGCACGCATTTTAATTATATCAGATTATATCTCCTTCGCGTAGGTTTTGCCGGAGAATGGACTCCCGCACGCCGATTAAAAGGACCGACATTGACTTGATGTCCTGCACGGAAAAGAAGAAAAAGTAAATGAGCACGAGAGCACCGAAGCGAGATCGAAAAAGAGTCCATACGATGGCCGACGTTTCGTGGCAGATGAATGGTCTTGGCTCCGCCGACAATTTTTTCTGCGAACAGGAAGGAAAAGAAAGGAAAGATAAGTTTTCTCGTTGTCCAGGAAAGGCGGGGAAAGAGCATGCGTACGTGGATTATCCGAAACTTGTCTCTGAAGTCTGCAACCCAAGAAGCAGGCAACATTCAGTTTCCGTTGTCGTTCGACCTTCGAGAAACGGTGGAAGGCACTACTCACACTTGGTTGCGGTAGGTACATCGTTTGGAAGATCGGCGTATGTCTTCACATATTTTCTGATCTGGACACCCGCAGCCAGGGTTGCTTCCAGCACGTCCTTCTACTCATCACCGGCGTTTAGAAGAAAGCAAGGTTCAGAGGGTCGCCAACTGTACCTTGTTGAAGAACAGAATAAGGTTCGCGTTTGACAGAAGTCTATTGCCACAAATGTCTCTCCAAAGATTCAAGCTATCCTCCTGAAACAAGGGGAAGAGTCACCGGTCAGGAGGTGAGGGAAGCGATGCAAGGCAAAAAGCGTACGAGTCTGTTAGTCTTGGGATCTTCCTCGAGATTCTGGTTGAAGGTTAGTGGAGCGAGGAATAGGATGGCTTGCACTGCGAAATAATTTGAGATCGAGGATGTGCCGCAAACCGATGGCGAGACGCTTACCATCATCGAAGAACGGTGCCCAAGAAGCGCGCTGGAAACAGATGTGAGCACTGAGGGATCAACAAAACAGTGAAATGTATGCACTTGGTTTCTTGTTCCTCCTACGTCCGTGATGTAGAATTCCGAACTGCTCTCAGAGCCTGCTCATGAACGAAGACAGTATGAAAACCGAGAACGACGCCGCAATAGCCCAACTCGAGCGCACCTTGCTCCACCTTGAATTGGTGCTCTTCGACGCCAATCGTCTTCATCCGAGCCCGAATAATATCCGCTGCACAACCATGAGAAACAGATAGCGAGGGGCGGAAATAGAGCAAGAACGTACAATCTGTGGGCACGTAGTCCATTGTAGCTATCCGTTCGAGGTCGTCCATAAAACTGGGGTTCGCAGAGGTCAGCGTAAAGCCTCCTAACTGTTACGACATTCGGAGGGAACACTCACAACCCCGGAACTAGCTCGAGCCTCGGCCGTCTCCGCCGCAAGATATCCTGCACCTCCTTGCTCTTCCACATGTTGATGATGTCGTCGCGCTGGGCGCTGAGCACGGACGTCGGGTCGTTCTCCTGGGTAATAATGCCCTGGGGCGGTCGGCGTCCAAGCGAGTTGGCAGAGCCCGCGGAGTTGCGTGGCGCGGCGCTTTTCTGGCGTAGAAACGTCTTCCAGCCGGTGCCAGCACGGACGGACATGTCGCGCGAGTCGGTGCAATTGGGGGCGAGGATCTTGATGAGGCTGCCTTCGATGAGTAGGAGCGGAGACAGGCTCAGCCGTAGCCTTCTGAGAGTCCGTAGGGCGGGACTGTTCGATGCATCTGAGGGTGTGCTTGGATAACCTCTGTCTTCAGGGTCGAATTCCTCCTTCAACGCGTCGAGGATGGTTTTGATTGTACTGGAAGAAATAGTCAATGCCGAAAGTAACGTTTCTTTGCTAGACGGTGCGCGCACGCAATGACATTCAACTGAATGATGACTTTCCAGGCTGGACGCTCACTGTCGAATAGCTTCGGCGCGAACGCGATCTGAAAGTCTGCATTCGTCAGCAAGGTACATCAGACGCGTCGCTGAAACATACTCTTCAAAACAGAGCTCTGCGGTTGAACAGGAATATTAGCCACAGACTAAATTTGACATGGTGTTGGACGCACCTTTCCTGACTCCGACTGGCCTGCACGAGGTAAATTTCAAACGAAAAAAAAGTGCTCGCACGACAACGCACCTAGTAGGAGGATTTTAATTGCTTTCCGTCGCCTCTCCAGAGCCTTCTTGCCTTCCAGCAGAAATTGATCGATCTCTTTCGAGGTCTTGACGGCCTCTGCCATCATGCGGACGCGAATCTCCTTCTCCTCGTCGGTTTCGTGCAAGGTAGCGCCTGTCCACTTTGTCTGGTATGGGTTGACGGGAGGCTCTGGGGGGTATAAGGGGCCTGTTCTTGTCCGTTCCTTGGACTTCATTGCTGGCGACGAGTAGCGGCCTTTGTGGGGGGCGCGTGGGCGACGGGGATGAGGGGAGGTCTGGGGTGTGCATTGGGTATATGTAGTGGATCCAAATGGGCAAAGCCCCGCTCGGTCGTGATGCAGATTCGAACAGCCCCAACAAGGGAAAATCGCCGGAACACCGGCCCCGCGTGGTCGGCTTCTTTGGGCCTGGAGACTGCCCAGATTTGGTACTTTCGGAGTTAAAATTGGACTTCGGCAACGGACGAATATTCAGGGCGCATCACCCATCCCATGATGAGATCGCCATCCTCAATCAGGCAACTTCATCGACCACTCGAATCGAATCGGATATAAATGCCATTGATCTGAATCGTTGGAGACTCAAGAAAAATCAACCAACAAGAGGGACACGATAAGCTTTCTTGAATCGCAGCTGTCTCGGTTCACAGAACCAGACACCAACCAAAGAAGTAAGCACGTTTAGCCGTTCGATTTCTGACCCAGAAAGATGTGTACTCGACACACTCGAGGGTCTTGTAGGTCCTTGATTACCTGCCAGAAATAGCTCACTCGAAGATTCCCCTGAAATGCTTGAACTGAAACAACTGATGTCATTCATTAGCACGGCGGTTTAGGAGGCAATTAATCGTGCAACGGCTTGAAGTTTTCACGCCCGAGCTCCGCGCAAAAGGGGCATCGGGAGCATCATGCCAATCTGCACGGCAGTGAACAATTCAGAAAGCCTACGTGAGAGGGCGCTCGAAAAAAGCTCGATCTCTGAAAGCTTACAAGTTACAACGTAGTTCGGCATGTCGACCTAACAAGAACGTGGCAACGACAAAGTTATGAGCAAGCCCAAGCTGATCGGCGTTGACGGAATCAAATATGCTACTTACCACCTCGTGCATCCGCAGGTCTCCTGCAACGCTACATAGCATGTACCCCGCCACGCGATCCAGCTGGTATTCGGCTTCGAGGAAATTTATCATATTCCGCACTGCGGCTCGGGTCGCCTCGCGAATATCGGAGTCGACTCCAGTTGTACAATAGAATTGCCCCTCTCCTCCTCCGTTTCCATCGCGCACGTTTGCACCAACACTAGCAGAAGTGTGGAAGTGCGGCGTTTTGGTGTATGGACGGTCTTTCCGAACAGTCAAGCGGACGGTGACTTGCATGGGGGTCTCGATTGCGGTGCCTATCCGTCAAAAGTCAGAGGATTGCTCCATTAATCCCCGTCGCCGTTGGGCAGAGGCACTCAGTAACTCACCACAGACCTCTAAATCAAGGAGGCATCAGCTATCAGGATCGCCAGACTCCATAGGTTCCTCTCTGTTGCCAGCCAGACGACACACCTCCGTCGCCCTGAGCAGCGTGCCCGTCCTAAAATAACTCACGGAATAAGTAACCAGCAGGAGGAATGCAACTACGATGGCACATAGACTAGGTTTCAGACATCACGTACCCCAATGGAGAACAGCGCTCCCTCAACCTCCACGGGCAAGTAGAGCGTCGCACCCGCACAAACATGGCGCGTATCGATATTACCGCCCGTCGCATATGGCGGGATCGTGGAGAACGCACCCTTCTTGCCTGGAGCAACGCCCATCTCCCCCGCAAACGGCCTCAGTGGGACCTTGATCCCCCTTTCCTCATCGAACCACGCGTATCCCACCTCCTTGTTCAGCTTCCAGATCTTCAAAGCCGGCTCCGGAAACTCGTCGCTCAGCAGTCCAAAGCCCGGGATGAGAGCTGTCCAGCCCCAATTGGCGGTGTCGACAGAGAGGACGTCGATCTGGAGCGTGTCTCCTGGCGCGGCGCCCTGCACGTAGACTGGCCCGTTGACTTGGTCCAGCTGGGAGAAAATGAGAGAGGAGAGCGTATCAGGGGTGGAGGATTGGGTGATCTGCCCGTTCGAGGCGTCCAGGCAGGAGAACGTGACGGTGTCGCCGGAGGGGATGGTTATCACCGGTGGAATGCTATGACAGGAGGTTAGGTCATGGAGGTGGTGGGCGAGAGTAAGAGACATTGCAAGGCAGATGGAGCAAGAAAACAATACGGGCTTACCTATTGTCCCATGCGAGGTGGCTCTGCGAGCGCTTGACGGAATGGATGGAGGACATGAATCGCTGCTTTGGAAGCGAATGAAGAGTAAGAAGATTAGATTACATAGCAGCGTCAGGATATCGAGCACTCTACTCGTTCATACGATAGGGTGGGTAAATGCGCACTAAACAGACGATATCGTACCAGCAAGCAGTGCAGCCTCGCTATCTCCCATGTTCATGGCCTAAGGTACCAAACCCGAATGGCCTTCTCCGAACTTCACGACCTCAACTCCAACTCCACAAATACGATGCATTAAGCAAACGACGACCAATCAGGACCTTGCTTCCCCCTTGCACCGAACGTCCTGATATCAGACAGGTGGCGCATGGTCGGTCGGCCATGGGGGCAGTTCCACGGTTGGTCCATCGTTCCCATATGGTGTACCACCTGACAACACGGAGAAAACAAGAAAGCACGTATGAGCCCACACGTCGATCACGTTGACAGGACGGAGAACTCACGGTAGTCATTTGGGCTTGGGTAAGGGGCATTCCGACCATGACGCTCTTGCGACAAGCTCTGGAGGCGAACATGGCCCGGGCCTTCGAGCAGCGGACCATCTGTCCACTGGGTCGGTCGCGCATCAGGTGGATCAGTTCCTCAAGGTCTGAAATTGGGTTTTGAACGGCGATATCAGCTACTCTGAGTTGGATTGAACACTTGTGGATCCATATACCTTTCATGTTAAACACAGTGCTCTTGCTGACGGGCTGTGCAGTGAGTTTCAGCCGACTTCCTTGCCCGACAGCGACACAATCATCATCATCGACGTCAATCTCGAACCCATTCTTCCGCAGGACTTCGAGGTTTTCAAGTGCGAGCATCTCATCGGCTGCGGTCACCTCGAGCGGCTGCGGCCTGTACAAAAATATTAGAGAAAGTGGAGAAATGCGAATATGAAGACGGAATTTACTTGAAGAGCTTCTGTGATTGGATCCTCGTCGTTGCCTGCAGCGTCTCGAAATTATACTTCTCGTCGGCCGCATGTTGGTCGACGATAAATAGATCGTCCATAGCCGTCGCCTCCTCGTCCGTCTCTTCAGCCCCAGCGACAAGCTTCCTCCGTCGAATGATAATAAAACCAAGATTGAACTGCCCAACGATATCCATGGTAGCAAAATCATCCTTCTCAATCACCCTCGCAAGCGCACTGACCGCCTTCTCGTCATTCTCCACGTTCCCAATACCTGCATCGCGCGGAACAGGATCTGTCTTGAGGTCTTCGCCACTCTGAGATCTCGAGGCAACTCCCTGACGTTTCCTTCCATCGGCACGCGCGAGCCTAATCTTGTCCACATCGACCTTCAACGAGATATCGCCTCCACTCGACCGGTCGCTCCTGATAACCTCTGGTCTCACCACCCTGCTCTTGTCGGCCCGCGAAAGCGTCGAGGGGTTGGCTGAAGACGAACTGGCAAGGGCTTGGCTCAGCACCGAGGAAGGGTCCTCCGACTCGTCGTCCTTGCCTGCTGTCAGATCGACAGGGCCCTCTCCTTCCTCGATGCCATCATCTCGTCCGTGATCTTGGGTCCTCTGCACCGGAGATGACGGGCGGTCTGAGGTGTTGGAGACGGTACGGGATAGTTTCGTGGGTGTGAGGCCCGCAATATCGGCATCGTGATTCGTTGGGGGATCGTCTTCTAGCTGATCCACCTCTTCGTCTTCCTCGGGTTCTCCGATCTTTGTTGGAGAAGTTGATGATTCCTTGTCTTTGCCAGCATGCTCCTCCTCTTCATCAGAGGTTTGTAAATCCCCATCATCCTCTTCTTCGGAGGTAGGCTTAGCAGGAAGTTGACTTCCTGGTCGGGCGAAGCTCAGGAGTTGTTGACGTAGATTACTTGACAAGCTTCCAACAACCTTGGGCCTGTAGGTAGTCGCTGTGATCGTCCGAGTCGGACTTCTCGTTCCCTTCGTTCCCAACAATTGAGCCGTAGGGCTCTTCTCCTGCCGTGTCGGCACTGCAGGGCGATGAACATGAGCATTCTCTTGCTCATCCTCGTAATCCTGCTCGTTCCGGCGGTTGTCAACAATCGGCAACCCAAGCTCCGACTTGCGTTTCTTTTTCGGAGGTTCTGCGTCTTCCTCGTCTTCAGGACCTGGTGGTTGTTGTTCCGGTTCTGGAGCTGGCGTTGTCGTCTGCGAACGAGAAGCAACACTGAGTTGCCTACCCCAGCTTGTCTGAGATGGATCGAGGACCACGGGCTCGTCGTCTTCGGGAGGCTCGTCTAAATCCATAGAGGTGTCGGATTTAGAGGGGTGGGTGATGGAAGGGGTGGGCGATGATGGGGCGGAACTGCGAATAACATTGAATGATGGTTCCGGGGGTGAAGGAGGAGGGGACGAAGTATAGGATGGGCGTCGCTGGATAGGTATTGCAGCAAGCTTAGGTTGCATTGGAGCCTCCTCTGACCGTTGCCTACTCGTTCGAGTGATAGACGATCGCTGGGTTAAGGAAAGCGTGGTTTGTGCGTGGGCTTTCTGGGTTCCTCCTCCGAGATCGTACGTTGATCTCGATGGTGCAAAGTGGGTCTCGAGGGCGGCCTGACTCACGATGAGGATCGTTCGTGGGCCAAGCTTGTGGAAAGGCATACCTTGAGCGCCAAAATCAAGTTGCTTTCATTGTGGAGCAGGATGGTGCGTTTGTCAGGGCTGACGTTGACATCGTAGCATTCTGGGGCAGGGCATATGAAGTCAGAATTTGAACAAGAAAAAAAAAGAAGGTTCACCTGTCGGCAAAGTAAAGTCGGCAAGGATAAACGGCGCTTGCGTGGCGTTAAAGGAGCGATAAACTTCATTGAAAGCCTTTTGAATCTGGGGATAAACAATAAAAACACATATACGACGAAAAAGCGAGCAAAGAAAACGAACTTTATTCAAATTGCATGGCCGTCCATTGACATAGAAAAACTGCCTGTCCGTACCGGCGCGGCCGCAGGAAACAGAAAACTTCGATATGAGGCCCATGACGCGCACTGAAATCGGCTCAGAGTCTTGACTTTTGAGTTGTTTTGTGAGAAATGAAAGACCACGCAAATGACGAACTGACCTCTGAAGCCGCTTCAGAGTTGCCTTGTCTCGTTCAACTTCAAAACTTAAATCCATGTCAATGATGTTGTCCAACGATTTGGGACCCCATAATGCCGTTACGGATGCGCGAGAGGATGGAGTGCCTTGCGTTTTGAGAGAGATTGTCTTCGGCCTGTTGTGTGTACAAGGGCTTAGATATTTTGATGAACACACGAGGCGCAACACGCACCCTTTATCAGGCTGATTGCTCACACTCAAACGCACACCCGATCCCGCACAACAGGGCCCCAAGGCATAGGCACTAAGCAGCGTCAGAGCCTTCCCAAACTCGCGTTTAACATTCCTCTCAAATTCTTTCCGTCGGACAGGAAGCGATGAGAAGAGGTTCGTCAACGTTACTGTGGTACCTGGCTAGTAGTTGATCAATGGAGGAAAAGATGTCGAATAAAACTATTTTACCTGCCTTGCTACCGCGCTCCTCCTCTTTATCTTGCCACTAGAGTCCATGATAAGGGATACACCCATAGGAGACATTGAGGCCGTCGCCGTGCAAACTGTAACTTCTTCGCTCAACGCGCAAAGTGAGGAAAGAGCCTCGCCACGGAACCCGAATGAAACCACGCTAGCGAGGTCTGTAAAAGTCTCCAGTTTTGAGGTATGGTGTTTAAGAGCTGGAGAGAGAGTGAGACATCTGTACGGGTAGTCCGGACGTGTTCTGACCTATACTATCATAGTCCTTTTCCGATATACCACTTCCGTCGTCCACCACCTCGATTGATTTGAGACCATATTGCTTGAAGCGCACCTCTGCATTGGGAAAGATAAGCCCCGGCCTCTCAGATTCATGCTACAGCTCACCAACATTCCTCGCCCCAGCATCGATGCTATTCTCAAGGAGTTCCTTGACGGCGGTTTGTAGGTCAATAACAACTTGTCCCGAAGTAATGCGATGAACAGAAGCGCGATCAATTGCCTTGATGCCTTGAGATTTGGACATTCATAGAAGTAAACCAGACTCTCGTCGCCTATATTTTTAGGAATCTCCAGGGAATAGTCCGTGCTTGGCTGGTGGTTCGGTGTTGAGTGTGGGTGCAGTTGTCACACTTCGAGCGCGTCCGTCACGCCGTGCAGCGTGACCTCTCATAACCAAACGACAACCACGATCCAACCACGATCAGCAAGTTGCTGCATGTGCAAGGCCAGCAACGATCTGCAACTAGGGATCCTAGGATGATTCCGTCGTCGCCACTGTTGTCCGTTAACGATTCATCTAAGGCTTTGCTAACAGATAAATAGGAATTTGTTCCAGTACCAGTGCCTTAGGACACTGTCACTACCATTGGTTCTCTCATTATCGACTCAAAATGGATCCTGCCAACATTTGAATGTATTATGGACCAGGACTGCAGGACATCATGTTCTGTTAACTGAATCATATTTTCTCTGACCCACCTCCAACTGCCAGATCAAAATATCAAGTTGATCATGCAATGCTAGTGACTACGGCAGAACCTGCACAGGTCAGTCCTATGATCCTCGCCTCAGTTTGAGCTTTTTTTTTCTGGTCCAAGAGGTGCTTAAGAACATAGCTCAATTTTGTCCGCCCACTGGCAGGCGGGAAATTTGCGCTCAGTGCACCACAGCACGCGACTGTAGCCCATGACTTCGAAGCTCTTGCATGGGGGGCTCCATTCCCCTATCCGACTACGTCAACTATTCCGGTACTTCTGATTGAGCTAATCATGGACGAGGTCCCTATCTTACTCGCAGTAACGA
Source organism: Agrocybe chaxingu (assembly GCA_027627235.1). NCBI lineage: Eukaryota > Fungi > Basidiomycota > Agaricomycetes > Agaricales > Agrocybaceae > Agrocybe > Agrocybe chaxingu. The sequence continues at coordinate 1,051 of JANKHO010001285.1, read as the reverse complement.
TGCGATTCAGCTTTATAAACCAGAGTTGGCTGGCAAGCTTTCTTCCCTCCAGGTCTCCTGCCAGCGCTAACCTCCCTACGCGTCCTGTAGGCCAGCATTCAAACATGCACATCCCCTCACGGGCACATTCCTCTCGACTACTGCTCAGTTCAAAGCCGTTATCTGATGCCCCAGGGCGTGGAAGCATATCCCAATCCCCTCCTTTGCCTTCCCATAAGTAGCATTTCTTCTCCTCGTTCGCCTATCATTCAGACCTCAGAGTCAACCCCAGCAGATACAACATTAACGACCTCCAACGATACTCAGACCAGAGATGTGAGAACAGACCGTTCTTCTTCTCCGCCGCAGACGCCCAATGCCACTCTCTCGGCAAAAACTACACCCCCTAGCACGGAGGCCAACTTTCCAGAGTCGACGTTACCTTTTCCTTCTCTGACCGCGTCCCATCCCGGCACTTTCACGATCACTGCACCACCCTCCACCACAACAATTGACGATCGTTCCCAGACGGATGTCTCATCAATTGTCCCTGCCCCACTTTCCCCCATCCCAATGCTGTCCCTAGCATCTTCTACTAATATCTCTCTTCCTGTATCGTCAGATACATCAACACCTATCCACTTGAATGGCTCTCAGACCTTGACTGTCAGCTCCTCGAAGCCCACCAGCATCTTTCCCGACCTTTCTATTACCGCACCACCTTTGTCGTATACGGAAAGCAGTCGTGGTACGAACAGTCCATCCAGTGCCTTCAACACCACGAGTCAGGTCTTAGAGTCGATACTGTCTCTTAATTCGACCACCGAAGGACCTGTCACCCCTTCGATGTCTCCGACAAGTACAAAACCTGGCCGTTTACATATTTCCACCCGCTCACATGAGAGTTTGTCCGTACCCGTAACCGCGAGCTCTACGCCTCTCAGTTCAACGAGCACCGAGAACACAAGTTCTCCTTCCACCCTATCCACCCTATCCACAGCTCTTACTACCTCAGGGCACCGACACCCTTTTCCCTTCTCCATTCCCATTTCCTTGCCAATTCCGACGGGCA
>JANKHO010001284.1:0-10425 GCA_027627235.1 Agrocybe chaxingu | reverse complement strand
CAAGAACGGAGCTCGAGAATGCCAACCGGAAGAGAACCCGTACGTAATTTCATTATAGTTGACGAATCATTAGCCGATAGCTCCTCCAGTGCGGAATATATGCTCGACGTCATCGGAGCCGGCGCAACCGCAACTAGCGCACAGGACTGGTATTCGCTCTGGAAGACATCGCCAGAGGCCAAGGCCCTCCAAGAGGAGCTCTACTCCATCCACGTTGAAGGCCGCAACCGTCCCGCTGTCGAAGCCACATTCCACTCCGAATTCGCGACGTCCTGGGCTTATCAAACTTGGGAGCTGTTCAAGCGCGACGCCCAGGCCCACTGGCGTGATCCTACTTACCTCATGGCCAAACTTGTCCTCGCCGCAGTTGGAGGCCTCTTCATCGGATTTACGTTCTACAAATCCAAGGACAGTCAACAAGGCACACAGAACAAACTCTTCGTACGTGATACTGCTTTATCTTTCACGCCCTTATCTTGACGAATATTTGCTTAGGCTATCTTCATGGCTACTATCATATGGTATGTCGTCGGATATTAGACGTTCTATTCAAAATTCTAATCTGAAGTACAGCGTCCCTCTCTCGAATCAGCTGCAAGTCCCGTTCATCAACATGCGCAAGATCTACGAGATTCGTGAACGCCCAAGTCGGATGTATAGTTGGACCTCGCTCGTTACATCCCAGATCTTGATCGAGATCCCGTGGAACATCCTGGCGTCGTCCATTCTATTCGTGTCGTGGTATTGGACGATCGGCTTCCCGACGTCTAGAGCGGGATACAGCTACTTTATCATGGGGGTCGTCCTCCCTTTCTACTACACCACCTTCGGTCAGGTACGTCACCTCTTATGTCGGACGTTTTCTTCCGCTGATTAACGATTCCTCGTAGGCTGTTGCTGCAATGGCGCCAAGTGCAGAGATTGCCGCCGTTCTCTACTCATTCCTGTTCTCCTTCGTTATCACATTGTCAGTTATTGACTATCAGTTTCATTAACCTATTACTAACGAAGTCCTTCCAGCAATGGTGTCCTACAACCATTCAGTCAACTCGGGTGGTGGCGATGGATGTATCGCTTGTCGCCATTCACATATCTCATCGAAGGTTTACTGGGTCAAGGTGTGTTATCCCGCGACTATCCTCGCTGCACGGCGTGAGCTAATTGCCTTTCTCAGCCATCGGTCGCCAGCTCGTCAACTGCTCTCCTGTGGAATTTGTCCCAATTAACCCTCCCTCGGGCTTCACTTGTGAGCAGTACATGGCTCCCTACATCGCTCGCGCCGGTGGTTATCTTGCCAACCCGCTCGCGACGAGCGCCTGCGAATTCTGCAGCATCCGTACCACTGACCAGTTCCTCGAGCAAGCGTTCAACATTCGCTACGACCATCACTGGCGTAACTTGGGTATCCTTATTGCATTTTCTGTTTTCAACGTGAGTAATTTCGTCTTAACTATATAGTCCTCGTGTTGACCCTCTCGTAGACTGCTCTCGTCTTCATCTTCACGTACCTCTTCCGCATTCACAAAGGCAGCTTCCTTCCGCGCAAGAAGAATTAGAGTCAGCGCTCGCCTTTGCTTCCTTTCTTCTACCCTCTAGACTTCGTTATGCCCCCTCGGACTTGCCTTGAAACATACATACGTAGTTACCTTCACGTTTCCAGATATCCTATCTTTACCCATCATACGCTACGTGGAATCAAATCTAACGATACGTTATGCAATCACCTTCAAGTAGGTAGTCATCTTGTACAACATAAATGAAAGTCGTCGTTCAAATGAACCAAATTTACAAATGATTGTAGAGGTCTATCGTTCGGAACTTCTTTACAAAGCAAGTCCAACAACGGAAGACGGCCCAGGACGGGGTTTTGGGCAGATCTTCGGCGCATTTCCAGTAAAATGATTGTGGTGATAAATGACAGCTTGAGACGGAGAAGGAAGAAAAATGGCAGGAGGGTGGAAGATGCCGCCCGTTACATAGCGTGGCGCAGCGCAGGGTTGAACGAAAGTGGTTCTCGGTCCCGGGGGAAGACTCTCGATAGATAAGCGAGGGCCTGGAAGTGGCCCTTCAGGGTGGGGAATGGGTTTGGAGATCTTCAACCGGGCGGTGGGCTTCCTCGAAAGGGTTAGGAATCTGGGAGGAACCGGAAGAGGCCGTTTCGTGCTTTCGCTTCGACGAGGTATTTCAGTCGTGTCTGAGGTCGGAGTTCGGGTAAGATGAGGTCGGAAACCGTCCTCGGGTGTATACGCGGGTGGTGGCGGAGACGGAAAGTGGTTTGAGGAGAATGCGGGCATTTCTGACTCGGATGGCAGGCTCGAAAGGGAAGACAAGGGCTTGAAAAGGCTCCGCTTCCTCGAAATATAGTAAGAACTGCCACTTGGCGCACGTTGAATTGATTCAACGACTTCTCCTGAGCTGTCCACGTCGTAGACGAGAGGGTTGTAAGTTCTCCTGACGGTGGTTCGGTTTCCAGCTCTGAATATTCGAAGCGACCGTCGCCCCTTGGGCTCTCGAGTAGACAGGGATTCAGTGTCGGTGTCGTGTGTTTCAGGTTGCGTGCAGAAAGGGTGAAAGATAGATGCCGAGGAAGAGGACAAAGAGAAATGCGCTTGCTAACATTGCAATGACTGAGATCTGCATGAGCTTCGATACGGAGATGGTCGTTAAACTGTGCGCACCTACTGGCTTTTCCTCCGAGTATCGAGGAAGCGAGACATGTTCGCCATTGACGACAAATCCGTCGCCAGCCAAGACCGGGTAGGCGAACGAGGGATCCTTCTGGCTCTCCATTCAAGGAGGTAGACTAGAGCTACCGCCAGCTAGAGTAAAGGAGTGACAGACACGATGGTGGAAACTTATGGGTCGATGTCGAGAAATGACAACTCTGACCGAATTCGAATCCTGTCTGGCGTCCGTGATTTGGTCTGGTCCTAGTCTGCCATCGACTTCCTTGCAAATTTCGGTCCGGGAAATAATATGACGGCCTTTATTCCCGCCCCTTGACCCGATTCCGCGTAACGCTACGTATTCGAGTTATTCCGCTTCCAAGCGCTGTTGACGGGCGCTTGTTTATCTCCGAGATATTGCCGTGCCAGGAATCTGAATCCATTTGTCACAAGCTATTTCTACTGTGATGAAGCCTTGAGCCTGGTACCTTCGATTACTTCGGCCATGTCCCTTCCTCTAAGCATCATCGAAATTTCCAGGATGGGAGCCTGACTGCTTGGAACATATTAGGCACCATGGAGGCATTTATGTCGGCGACGGCAGCTTGCCTTCCTACCAGTCATTGGCAGATTATTGCACAAGCGCGGACCAAAGGTAGGAGCAATTTTACTCAGTCAACGTCTTTGATTTGCCCTTTCGGAACCATTCTGGATGTCAAGGCTGATAATTAAGACTAAATTTCCACACTGATTCTTCTAAGCCGAGGAATATTTTCAGCCTGCCATCAGAGACCGATTTGATTCGCCTTCGAACCCGTATTTGACGAACGAGACTGCCTTCAAATCCCCCCCAGTTAGTGGATGTAAATCGGTCGATGCAAATTCTTCCAGGATTACTCATGATAGATGGGCTTCCTGTGAGACCTGCCTCCTGAAAGGAGTAACGAGGGTCCTACCGTGTACGAACAATGCTGCAAAAGTTTCTCGCCCGAAACACCCAGGTGGAACCAATCCGCCTTCCACTCCTTGCCAAGAATAGATCTTCAATTCATTGCCTACCCTCTATCGGTGTTTGAGCTTTCCAGTGTTAGTCAGAGTACTATACCCACTTTCCCAATTAAGATTTTACGGAGTGCCACGACGGTATTCTTGTGACGTCGTGTGAATTGCTTGAAATAAACTACACTTCTCAAGAGATAACTCACGGAGGCATTCACTGAACGCCTTGGTCACCTGTAGAATCGTACGTAAGATGCAGAGGTGGGAGAGGAATTGCAACATTATTTGATAGATGGCCGTCAAGTTGGCATGGCGTACATGCCTTTCGGTGCGTTGAAACCTCGCCTACAATTGAATCCGGGCCACATAAATGCCTTGACTTTACCTCGGAGTTGAATTCATTCAATCCAAGACGAATGAGCTCCCAGGCACTCGCGATCGCTGCTAGGCATAGGTGAGTAGACTTGGTCTTACACCGTTCTCACTAATATTAAGTATTTCCTCCTGGACCGCAAAGCCTATATGTAAACTACTGCCAGGTCGCTACCTATACGGTTCTCGCGTATGACATCCTCCTTACCCTTGATAAAGAGGTACCTGTCTTCAAGTTTGATGGAGACACGTCTCATGCCTTCCCTCTGCTTCAGGTCGAAAAAGTCTGGAAACGGAAGTTTACAGGCGTTAGCATCCTCTACCTGCTCAATCGTTACGGAAATCTACTTCAGCATCTCGTCGTTATTGTAGGTAAGTTCATTCCGAATTCTTATCAATCCTGTTCCCGCCATTCATGTGGGCAAAACCAGCTTTCCACCATCCTAACTGGACGGGTCTAGCGTGCGTCACAAAGAGATCCACGCCAGTACGTCTCTTGTAAGCGTGATTTTGCACTTGTAGATGCACACGCTTTGTGAAATATGAAGGAGCTGGGACTGCTACACTACTCGGTGGTAAGTAGCCTTCCAAATATTATGTGACAGCACGTGGCGCTTACTGGTCTGAAAAGTTTCAGAATGTACGTGAAGGCGCTTGTGAAAGCGCTCGTGCTAACCCTTGTGTAACCGGTGTTTTCGCCGGTGCAGTGATTATGATATTACGAGTCTATGCTCTCTACAATCGCGCGTCGTGGCCCTTGGTTTTCCTGCTTCTGATTTGGGCCACTCAAATTGGGATCACGGCTTGGTTCGTCTCCGTTTGTGAACGTCAGTGAAAATCTTATCTCTACGTTGGAGGTGCCGCTAATGGTGAAGTGCTGGCTGCTTAGCCTTACAAGTCCCACCCCCGTTGGTAGGTAAGCACATGACTCTCTGTTGTGCTATCGTGGCCGGTCCTAGAAACGAATCCCGCTGAGTGCTCTACAGGATGCATCATGCACGCTCCAAAACAGGTTGTGAAGAAAATACGTGAGCGGGTGCATCCCCACTTGTCAATATTTTGTTGACCAACTTCCGTTGAGCAAGCATGCTTTTGGATTCCATATCTCGTCCTTGATGGCTGCGTGTTTCTTTTAACTCTGTGGCGCACTCGCGAATATATTACAAGGGCGCCTAAATTTCGGTAAACAACCAGCCCTTCTGTATCTGGGCGTCTCACTCAGGCCCCGGCACTTAGAATCATCCGAATATTCATGCGCGACGGAATCATGTATTTCTTTGTCATCACGATTATTCACCTCGTGAATGTCATCTCATACTTCGTGCGTTAGGCCGTTTTCACACTGTTGCTGGTCAAGTTGACCCTCCTCTTTTTTTTCGGTCTTCCAGGGGAGATCGGATGTCATGAGAGCAGTGGGAGTCCCGTTTTCGCAGCTCATGAGTTCAGTCATGATTTCGCGCTTCGTGCTTCACCTCCGATCAGAACTAGAGCCGACATCTATTGTCAGACAAGGAGCTATTATACAAACAGGTTCGGTTTCTGGTGACGGCCGGGTGAAGGTCATTTCTCAGGAGCCCCTCGCTATCGGACGAGGAGATCTTGGAGAAGATACCGAAGTTCAAGACAGAAACCCCTCAGAATTTATAATTATAATTGGACGTCGTTAAATGCATTACAAGGCACCCATGCCGAGATCCAAGGTATTTCGGGCCGTTGCTATCATATTTATACGTACTGGGTCCAAATAGCCTTTATTCTTGAAATTTATGTAAATACGGACAAGAATGAATCCTTTCTGCTCCTTCGAGGGTTTGAATTGTAGCTCAAAAATTAAGTTGGGGTGCGAGTGGTGGGGGATCCAACTGGACCCATCGGTGTATCCCCCATCTTTAGGAATAGAAGGGAATAGTAGGGAAAACTACGACTGAATGGGGTGGCGTGAGAGCGCGGATAGACTTTGAGGCAGGTTCTGGGTACATCAAGACTGCCGAGGTGGGCGCTTAAAGAGTCTGCGACCGTGCGCAGAAGAGCCTGTACAAACGCTTTTGCTGACTCTCTAATCGTCGATATCCTTGTCACAGTAAGAAATGACGCTGTGAATTTACGGTCTTTACAATTGCGCGGTCGGACCATCATCCTCCTTGTTGATGAAGACAGTTGGCATTCCGGTTTCTTCGCTCATGAGCTCCGTCTTCATTTCTCATCTGGTCCTTCACCAAGTGCGATCATCACAAGCACCGCTCTCCCTCGGGGAAGGGAGGGATGGCAGCATGAAGACCTTCAGCCTATGGGGTACGTGCGGCTGGGGAACCCAGGAGAAGAAACTCAGGTCCAAGACAGCGACTTTCATAAAATCTGAGTGAGAATTGACGATGGGGCAGAATGTCTCAGTTATCCGTGAAATTGGGGTATGCACGTATTTATTGACTCGAAGCAAGGATTCGAAATGCAAAAGCACATGTTGTCGCCGATTCATCACAACCCGATGTATATAAATCCTAAGCGAGATTCTTCTGCCTGATGTTAGCACATCAATAGTGATCAGTCGACGGACGGAAGGAAGTCTAGTGGTGATTACAACATTATCTAGGTGTTATTACGAAAAGCAAGAAGGAAATGACATGTGCAAATCATTGTACGTTCGTCAATACGCCACAGGGAGTGTCTACGCGGCAGCACCCACCGCACCATGCTGCCTACTCGGATGCCTCGCAAGCGTCTGGCCGCTCCTATGTGCTTGAATACTGCTGAACCTCTGGAGCTCCTCGGGGTGCACCTTGACTTTGCCCTTGAACCCAACCTTCCTCGCAGCCTTCTTCAGGAAGTTGGTCCGGTTCGAGTAGAGGCTCTCGTGGATGGATGCCGCACGGGACTGGGTTCGCGTGATGGGTACGCCAGCAGCCTTCGCCGCGACCTCCTGGCGGGTCTTTCCAAGACGACGCTCATGTAGGCGTTTGATAACCGTTGCCTTCATGGCGAACTTAATCCAGTCCAGAGGGATAAACCAGATGATGTTCTACATGGGTGTCGCAATGAATAATCTCGTGCAGAAGGCAAAGGAAAGATGACGCACCCAAACCCAAATGATTCCAATCCAACCCCCACTGATGCTATGGATCTGTGTGAAACCCCAGTCACCGTAAGCGGCGATGATACTCGACACGACTTGGGCAACTGCGAAGGCGCCCATCAATGCAAACGACGGTCGTTCCATAAAGAAGAAGCTATGAGAACGGGTGACGAAGATGAGGGCCTGCGAGATGCCCAGGACGTCGCGAATTCGGAGTGGAATGCGGCTTCGACAGCGGGACGGTTGCGGCCTTCAACGTGGATGGAGTAGAGCTCCTCTTGGAGGGCCTTGACCTCTGGCGATGTCTTCCAGAGCGCATACCAATCCTGTGCGCTAGTTGCAGTTGCGCCGGCTCCGATGACGTCGAGCATATATTCCGCACTGGAGGAGTTATCGGCCAATGATTCGTCAACTGTAATGAAATTACGTACGGGTTCTCTTCCGGTTGGCATTCTCGAGCTCCGTTCTTGTAGAAGTAGTCGATGAGGGTGGTCGCATTGTGACCGATATCGCCGAAGTAAACAGTCTGACCGCCTTTCCTCAACAACAGGAGCCTATCGAAGACCTAAGAACAAGTGTTAGATATTCGAACACCATCTGGAGCTGATAGTTAAGGTGTACCTGGAAAAGCTCAGAAGACGGCTAAAAAAGACAAGCCCGTTAGTGTATATCAAACGCTTAGATGAATAAGGCGCACTTGATGAATGCTGGAAGGCGAGTTAGTTAAATGGAAATTTCGAGTTGTGAATATAGCTTACGTGCAAAGAATGGCCTGNCCACTGTCGGCNAGNGANCTCAAAAACGACATGATNGCCCATGCGCTTTGCGAGTCNAGGCCGGANGTGGGTTCGTCCAAGAANAGCAGNAGTTTGGGCTGNACGAANCGAAAGGTCAACAAAGGCCCANCTTGAGGAGAAGAAGACNTACCTTGGCNGCGAGCTCGACACCAATAGTCGTATGCTTGCGGTGCTCGATGTTCAAAGAGCCGACAGTGGCNTCCGCATATTCAACAAGACCGCACATCTCAAGACATTTCTCGACGCTAGAAANTTTCCATAAGGATCGGAAGAAGTGCCTGAAACAAAAAGACAACGTACTAAGCTTCCTTCTCCGAGAGCGGGACCGAAGGNGGCTGNCGAAGCTTGGCGGAGAAGAGAAGCGCTTCGCGAACGGTGTTGAACGGAACGTGGGTGTCCATCTGCTGAACGTAACCACTAAAAACTCGGTGAAACGACGATCTCAAGGGGTTGAGCTAAAAATAGACACATACGTTTGGGACTGGAAGTCAGCAGGTACCGCCTGTCCGTTAACGAACAAATCGCCAGTGATGACACCGGTATCCGTACGCATGGCAAGGACGTTCAAGAGCGTCGTCTTACCCGCGCCAGATTCACCCATGAGAGCGGTCAGTTTGCCAGGTGCGACGTAGCCTGAAACGCTATCCAAGAGCTGCCTGTCTTCCTTCCCGGGGATAGGCACAGTGTAGTTGATGTTCTGCCAGGAGAAAATGTCCGTCATCGCGGGAGCAACAATATCATTTGAGGAAGGGCGTTTCTGGAGAGCGACAGAGCCAGTGGGCGTCTTCTCATCGCTGAAATCACCCTTCTCCTCATCGCCAGCTTTTCGCTTGGGTTTGGGCTTGGTACTACGCTTGAAGAGAACGACGGAGGTATCAGTTGACAGTGAGGTGTTGAACTCGGTGAAGATCAATAGGGCGGCCAGGAAGGCAGCGCCAAACGCCACGACAATACCAAAGTTCTGTCAAAATGACTTCAGCGCAAAAGCACAAGAAGCCTGAATCGGATAGAACATACCATCCAAGTGTTGCTCCATTTGAAGCCATACGACAATTCAACAAAGCGGTTTCCGTCGACAGTTGACCGACCGGGGAGAGAGCCAACCGTGGTGCAAACTTGGTTGTCGAGTGTGATATTCTCGTATCCAGGGCCTTGCGGCACGAGGTTCGAGCAAACACCGTCAATAGTGCGGAACTCGTTCGTCATAATGGACTCGAACCCATATTTGAGCGGCTAGAAGGGGCAAAATTCCGAATTAACACTGCTCTCTGGGACAAGACAGAAGCCAACGACGCCCAACGCCAACGCCGGGTAAAGTCGAAACCAAAGACTCACATTTATGTAAGTGATCCATCGCAGCGCTCCAATCATAGATGGCTTGGGAATGGTGTAACCTGTCATTTCCAGAGCAGAGTGAGTGATGAGGAGCTTGATGGGCAAAGATCGTAGAAAAAGCCCGGACTCGACGGGTGGGACTAACCTGTGTAGATCGCAAGCGCAAGCACCGAGATACCAGCGACCGTTTGGGCGGTGGCTTCCGACTTGAAGGCCGCAGCGGTGGCCCGGAACCAGCCTTTCATGGTCAGAGTCATCGAGAACAAGAACAGCAAGAAAACGCTAAAAATAGAAAAATGCAATCAATCAAACGAGTGCACGGCCGAATTGCGACTCACAAGAATTGGTCCTATAGCACAGCAAGCAGCTCAGTCAGCGTCATAGCAACGAGGAAAATTGGGAAAATTGGGTGCTTACAGCGCTGGCTTGCAAGCCAACCATCCAGTAAAGGATGTTGGCAAAAACAATGGTAGTAACGAGCGAAATGGGGAAGTCGACGAGCGTGAGCGCCATCGCTTCCACGAAGGGGTGGTACAAGGCTGCCTGGTCGTGTCTGAGTACTATGGGACGTTGGGAGTACAGAGACGGAATTTCGGCCATGGCTGAGAGTGCCGAGAAGAGCAGCGCGCTGGAAGGGAAATCTAATGAGCGACTGAATAGGAAGGATAATAGCCGAAAACGGACAAGTAGAGAACACCTCCGCGCGAGAAGTAGGCGCTTGTCGCGTCTTTGGAGTTCAAGAACACCGTGCCCATGATGATGCCTTGGAAAATGAAAGAACTGTAAAAATGCACATCAGCTAGCGCAAGATAACGAAGAGAATAAATCTTACACAAGATTAAGGCCGGTGGCCAACGCATTACCCTTGATAATTTGCACTCTGCGGACCATGACAGCCTTGATCTGCTGTGGGATGCTCAACAAGTACGGGCTACACTCAAATTACTCGTCAAAAACATCTCCTTGAATCAAAGTCATTTCACGAACCTGTTCTTGTGGCTCCTCTTCGCAAACTCCGCCCTCGCACTCTGGACATACGCGTCCTTCTTGTGTGCCTTGCCGACATGTTCGTCGCGGTAAGTCTCGATTTCACTCTTGTTCAGCAGGCCCAGCTCCGAGTTCATGAAGTACTGGGCAAACTCAGACGCAGTGCGCGGCTGGTTTGTGATGCCGGCGCGCGGGATGC
>JANKHO010001283.1:0-10426 GCA_027627235.1 Agrocybe chaxingu | reverse complement strand
CGGCTGCAAGTAAACCGGAATGCGGATCGATCTAGGGGTCAGCGAGGGCACCTGGAGGTTCGACGGTCGCGGTCTGATAGCCGAGCAAGTGACAGCGAATTGATCCAGCGGGGAGGGGTAGGGCGTCGACGAAGGAAGGGTAGGAAGGGTCCGGAGAGAGACCAGAGAGGGGGGAAGGAGCCAGCCGAGGCAGCGGGTTCGGTCCGTTCGGGCGCCACAGAGGACGCAAGCGGAAAGGTTTGTGCACGCCCGACGCGGTGGGTAGTATTGCCGGTGTATCATGTCGAGTCCGAGAGTATGCATTGAATATAGGCAAAAGGGGAAAGTAAGGAAGTAAGCAGAGAAAGCAGAGACATAATTTACCAGTATTTAGAAGAAACAAGGACGTACATGCTGGTCTATCGCTTTGAGGAGCATGTCAGGGCCTGTGGTGAAACCGATGCGTATGCCAGCGGAGAGGATCTTCGATAGGCTATCGAACCGGAGCACGCGGCCGACCTCTGGTTCCTCCAGCTCAAGCTGGAAATAGGACGGGTAGCGCGGCGCCTTTCCGTAGTACAGATAGAAGTACGGATCGTCTGGGGTCCCAGAAATGAAGCGAAAGAGGGGGAAATTACGGAGGAAAGAAAGAATAGGAACAAGGATCCGAAATGGGAAACGTGGGTCAGCTATTCGAGGCTACGGTGAGAAACGAAGGTCAGGGCCTACCTTCGAGGATGATAAAGTTGTGCTCCCTCGCGAGCTGAAGGACTTCTTTGCGCCTGTCTGTCGTTGCTGTCATGCCCGTCGGGTTGCAGCCATACTAAATATAAAGCATCGATTAATGAGCATATGGGAATTTGAACCGAGGGCACCCCAAAAGAATAGAGTAACAGAGTCGGGAGAGAAGTTACTCACCGGCACGGTGTACAAGACTTTCGGCTTGGGCTTCCCCGCAGGCCATTGTTCCAAAGTGGTGCAGAGAGAAGAGGAGCATATCCCATGGGCGTCTGTCTGAACCTCTGATGAGGAAAAGCCAGAAATAAACGTCGACGGCGTCAGTGAGATAAGAGCTATAGAGGCTTTTAGCTGCTTACCGATTTGATTGCAGTGGAGCGACGCGAACATGGGGATGACACCACTAGGATCAATGCGCAAGGTCGTCGATTAGTCGGCTGTGCTGGGCGTCTGTGGACGTGTGGAGATCACTTACGCGTATGCCGGCGACTCGACGAGGACCGTGTCGCCTGGGTTAACCATGGCATTAATGGCCTAATAGATAACAAAACGGGGAGAAATAAGCTTCGGGCTCGGCGACGGAGAGTCAGCAAATATAGCCCGACCTTGTAGATCAAATCCTGGGAGCCACAGCCGACAGAGATGCGCCAGCCTTCGCCTCGCTTACGGCCGTGGTTGACCTCCTGTAGCCCGTAAAGCCAGTCCAGGAGGGGCTCGATACCCTCAGTCGAAGAGTACTGTAAGCCAAGCTGGAGCTCAGCGCCGTCGATCGTGAGCGTCATCTCATCGCTCGACGTGGGTGAGACAACGCTGAAGCTTAGCGAAGTGAACGGGAACGTGGATGAGTTCGGCTTTCCCGCAAGGAGTGAGATCACCCCAGGCGTCTTTTCGAGCGGGAACAGACTGCGAACTGGACGAGGCGAGTCTAAGATTAGCGATTGTCCATACCGATAAAGGCAATTAGGCTCACTCGGACTCGGTCTGCGGTTTTTTGCGATATCAGAAAGAAAGTCGGTATAGAACTCGTCCGGGAGGCGTGTGATGTTCGATCCCTGTGAGTTCCTCTGATGAGTCACTGTGCGATGAACGATGGAGGGTGGAGGTAACTGACATCCTGATGATGGAAAGTACCATTCGGCTCGGAGATCTGTACAGTACATCCGTCAGAGAACACCGCCGAACAAATGAATAATGCATGGGAAGCTTACCTTCGTCATACTTTCGTTGTGGTGTGTTCAGAGGCGTTGCAACGATGAGGTGGTCGACTAATCGCGCTCCCAAAGTCCAGGTGCCCTTTAAGATGACTCACGGCTGAGATCCGTGCGCTCAACTGTTGTGTTCTGAGGAAAGTGAGGGCCGGTATGGCTTCCTCACATTCCGTCGGGCTTCGGTCCCTTTCGGATGTCGAAAATTGAGCCCTGATTGACGTCAATCTGTCCACAAAGGAGGCTCGGACCGGCGGCAGCTCCGGCATCTGATCCGTCACAGTTTCGAAAGATAATGAATATCCAGCCACTCATGGCAATTTGTACCAGTTTAAGTACCAAACAACGATGCTTGAGTTCGTATGCACTTCAGGACATCTTTTTGATATTTTCAAATAGATATTCTCCCTTTAGAGAGCTGATTTACGGGGGCTGTGACACCAACGGTATGAATACGTGACTGCCGAGAGAGGCCCGGTCAAGACGGGCCTCCCGAGTGGACGGGCCTGCGACACACGGGCCTGTCGGTTTGTACGTTCACAGAGAAAGATAGGACTTGTGACTCAGCATTACCTTCTCTTTCTCATGTATCAATTCACATAGCGAAAGAATTTGGGGTTCTTGCTTGATTCTCGCACCACCAGGTGATGGCCCGGATCATGGTGTATTGAAATTACAAGGGAGTTTGAGGCCGTTCAATTGACCGTTTGTGGGGTTCTCCTTGGAAGCGTTCCCAATAGTGAGAAGAGGCAAAGTCTCTCGAGTTTAGCTTTTTTTTTACGGGCCATGCACTCTGGATCTGTCACGCAAACGTGCGCCACGCATGAGGTTAGCTTGATACCTAAAAAGGAAGACGAGGAATGAAATTGATCTCGAAGTCCTCAAGAGTGATGGGTGGCTCGTGAGCACACAGAAATGCATTCGTGATCCGGGGATTGTGGGTGCCTTCCAGTTGGTACAAATGCCGTAGATTGCTGTCTATCAGCACAGAGCGAGAAGCGAACAAATAAGGTTATCTTCATATGGTAAAATAGGTTCTTGGCCCATTGAAATGCGGCAGGGACAAATATATCAAGCTGACGGAGCAACGCTTAAGGGATGCACTTGAAACTTCCTGCTTTCGATAACATGGGATCATTAGGTTAACAGTTTCCTACCCTCTTTGACACCACGATCCCCTCAGTTGGGGAAATATCATAGTATTTGAAAGACATTTACTCGGGCTCGGAGAAAGGCGAGCTACTGTTCGGCCGTCTGTTTCGACCGTTGCACAAAAAATTCAGGGCACTGGAGAGATAAGAATTAATTAGGCTTTCAGAAGTTAAACGGTGTTCTTCCATCTCAACGTGTTTGAACATCAAATAGCACCGTTGACAGCTGTATTGTTCCAGAGAAGCTGAGTCGTGAGCAGCTTGCCTACCGGGATATGGTTGAACCAAGCTCGGAGATTAAGAAAGAAGCAGAGGGAGAAAAACCTGTACTTTGGCTGCTTGTTTAACGAGAAAGGAATGCTTAAACTTCGTCACGTAATTCTGATGACCTTACAGTGATGAATGTAAGAAGAAACTTGGGCAGAACGGATAAACAATCTTACAAGGTACACCCCGTTTCCTGGAAGCGAGGAAAGTCATTATTACTTTAGAAGCTGCGGCGCTGACGTACCATATATTCTGGAGCACCGCAGCAGGGATTGCGTGATTACCTCGCTCCAGCAGAGGAAGTTAGGAGTATGTACGCCGGGGAAGAAGACCTACCTTCCCGCGAACGACAGACGAGAACATCAATCGTTGCAAAAATACCAATTATGGAATATTCGGAGAACGTGGATGAGAAGGCCCACTGGGCTCCGCTCTTTGCTCTTTTGCTATACTAACGACCTGGATGTCGGCGCATTATTTGTCCGACGAGCGTTCGCACTCGACTCGTATAGATATACTGGGTTTTTCCGAAGACATGATCAAACTGTAAACGCTCGATTGACCTCCTGATGATGGATGTAGGTGCCAATGGATCTGCGCACCTAAAACAGGAAGAAAAGACCCTTGCAGGGCCCAGAGTCTGGCCACCTCGATAACTTTTCGATTTTTTCTTGAATGGAGGTTATCTGCGCAAGAGGAAATATGAGGTAGGATTGAGCATCATAATGACCGAATTGCCTCTCAGAACATGGATGCTGGATATCACGATTGAAACTGCTCTCAGCGCTCGGTAAATAAACGGAATGCCGAGCAGGTTTCGGCCTCTCTTTCCCCTTCCCCATCCCGCGAATTCGCAGGTTACCCTGTGCCTGGTGCTACCAGGAGTTCTGAGGAAACTCGAGAGTTTGATCTGTCATGGGTATTGTATAGACTGAGGCAAGATCGTACTCACCACTCCCGAGTTGCTAGAAAAATGATGTCGTTTGAGGGTGCATTCGGATGGCAAGAAAAATGATCATACTCTTTGAGTGGAGCAATGGCCGACTCGGAAAGAAGCGCCCACGCGAGCAATGCGCCAACGCGGAGGCAAATGCCGAAAAAGGCAGATCGCGCCTCGCATGCTCTGATGGATGCATCTGACGAGGAACGACGCTAGAACGTCTCAGGAACGTCTGCAGCACTTGATTCTGATGCTTGTGATAGGAGAGGGCCTCTTACATTGTTTTTGACCCAAGAAGGGCGAAGCGCCGAAAAGCTTAAAGCTTCGCCCAGTACCAAAGTAAGGCCTCAATGAATCGGTGGGTATTATTGCGAACGAATGGAAGCAGCTACCGACACTTACTCAGGGGCGCTAATTCATCGAAGCTTAAGAAAGGCTGTGGTAAGCCCCCGTACACCGTGCTCATGCAGATACAACACTCTACAACAGCCCTTAATCGAGCTGCAGCTATGGGGTCGGGCTACAGTGGGAGAACATTCAGGACTCAATGCAAGGTCCTGCCGTCACTGGGCTGCCCTTATTTCCTTTCTGGACTAAGGACTTTAAGCTTCATTGTTGTGGAGCGAGTTGTTTGCCCTCTTGAAAGTCCGTTGATCTGGAATGGGATGAGAACCGGGTTTACAAATACATTCCAACAAGCATCGAACGCATATTCCGCTGGTTGTATCTAGATTCCAGAGGGTCTGTTTATTCTTGGATTGAGCTACGGGAGTGCACGTGAGTTTCTGTCTGCTCCTGAGGCATGGCACCAACCTTTCATCCAGAAGATGCCTTCTGGAGAAAAAAGTTCCGTCAGACGAGCATGGCAGATATGTATAATCCAATCATCTCGTTGAATGCTTTCGTCTTCGATTCTCTTCTGTTTATTATTTGTCCGAGAATATCTGGCGGATGGCCAAGAGAATCTCGAGTGACCAAGAGCTGCCTATCTGAACTTGCTCAATGTGCAAAATACTGCACTCGACAGAAAATAACTCGGGTTCTCGAGTTATGGATGGCAATTCCTCAATGCGCCGTCAGTCAAGCAATTCCATTCAGAAAGTTTCCGCCTCATCCTTGACCTCATGGAGGCTTATCAATATCCTCGTGCTACTGGTAGGTCCCTCTCTAAAATGTTGCGAAAATTCTAACGAAAAACGCTCGACTGTTCTATCGAGCAGCAAAAAGCGCTCATTCCGAAGCCTGGGACAATCGACCATGTGGGTACGAAGGCCAAATGGAGAAATTCATTTTGTAATCAGCCACACCTGCTCCGTTCAAACCATTGCCTCGGGACTATACAGTGTACACTCTTGCTGGGCTTCCATCTTTTCAACGAAATGGGCTTCATTCTTGAGTACCGTCTAACGGCGGTCAGGTCCTCACACACCACCTGTGAGATTCGACGAACGGCTATAACACCACTTTCCCGCCAGAATGTTGAGGAAATGGCCGCCCTCTAAATGCATGTTGTTCTTGATTTTTATGTCAGGTGTGTATGGATATGTCAGGGAAATATCTTCTAAATAGTTTCTGACAGCTGAAAGGAATGCTATTCACGCTTTCTGGTCACTGGCGCATACAGTTCTGACATCGACTGGTCCAGAGAGCTGGTCACATGGGGAGTCTGGAGATTTCGAGCGGGCCTTCGCGCCGCGCGGCCCTTCTGTTTTCTTCTCATTATCACTCGTCCGCCAGGCCGCTTTTCTTGTCTGTAAAATCATGATCGCCCAACAACCCATCCCGGTCTACGAGAGTCTGAGCGAGGTTTTTGGCAGCCTTGAAGCGTCGTTGCAGCATGCAATGAGGTGGAACAACCTGGCAGAGGAGTTCGAAGAGCGGTTTGGGAGGAAGCCTGCGTACATTGCGAGAGCTCCAGGTCGTATCAAGTAAGTTGGTGATGCATTATCTGCGAGGATCGACTGATCCACACCCTCCAGTTTGATCGGTATGCATGTCGCGAATGCACTCTGATCCGTCTGAATCGAAGCAAATGAACAGGGGAACACATCGATTATGCGTTATTCGGCGTCCTCCCAGCTGCGATAGAGCGCGATATCTTGATCGCCTGTGGACCTCGTCTCGTTCCGAAGATCGACGCTCGCGAAACCGAGACAGCAGCAGGCAGTGTCGTTGCCGAAAATACGAACTCGAAATACACTCGCCAGGTTTTCGCTCCCGCCGCTAAACAGCCTGAAGAAGTCAGCGAAACACAAGCCCGTGCAGAGGCATGGCACCTTGATATTAACACGAAGGAATTGAGATGGGAAAGCTACGTGAAGGCCGGATATTATGTGAGTTTGGATCATATTGTAGCTGTTGACACTGATTCAAGCGCATATTCCAGGGCGTTTTGAACCATCATTTCTCCGGAGGGTCAGAATTACCAGTTCCTGTTGATCTTTTGGTCACTGGGTCTGTTCCTGCTGGATCTGGCTTGTCATCGAGTGCAGCCATGGTGGTCGCAAGCACGTTATCGTTCCTAGCCGTTAACGGAAAGGTAAGTAGCAATTTTCGTCCATAATCCTACAATTCAGAGTGTGAGAGATAGTTGCAAGCCGGAAGCGAAGTCGGCCCATCTGCTAAGCTCAATAAAGGAGGCTTGGTTCAGTTGGCTATGTTAAACGAAAAGAGAGTCGGTAAATATATATCTCCTCACACAAGAAGGAGCAAATGTTAATGAGAATACATCTCTAGGCGTAAACAGTGGAGGGTAAATCTCTTCTCATTCTCATGAAGATCGACCTCATGACGAAGCTAGAATGGATCAAGCAGCATCAGTCATGTCAGACCCTTCGTCTGCGCTATTCATATCTTTCTATCCAACACTATCAGCTTCCGCGGTGCCACTGCCTACCCACGCGGTCTTCATCTGCGCCAACTCACTCGTAGTCTCCGACAAGGCTCTCAGCGCCAAACGCGGTTACAACCTCCGTGTGGTGGAAACTCTTGTTGCAGCACGCATCTTGGCCAACTCGCTCGGTGTCGACATTGGCGAAACTGATAGAATAACGTTGAGAGAAGTTGCCAGCAAATATGCCCAAGAGAAAGACGGTGACGACATGGGCCCTGATGCCTTGGAGCAAGTTCTAAAGAAGCTGGAAGATAAACTAGACGTATTGAAGCCGAAAATTTCACCCGAGGGGGGCCAACTAGGGGTGACGATGGATGAGATGATTGAGATGAGCGGTCTGTCGAAGGAGGCCTTCTATCAGGTTTACCTCTCCTGGGTCGACAGTGAGTCGAAGATTTGCCATTCAAAGAGATAAACGATCTCCATCTGACGTACTGTCGCTTCGGGTTACAGTCGAGGCGACTTATTTCCAACTCTACAAACGGGTCAAGCACGTCTTCTCCGAGGCCCGCAGGGTTCTCCTGTTCAGACGGACCTGTCTCGAGGCAGCTGGATCTTCTGATTCGAACGCCAATGTCTATCTTCAGAACCTGGGCAGCCTCATGAACGATTCGCAGGACAGCTGCTCCAATCTTTACGAGTGCTCCTGCCCCGAGTTGGACCAGTTGACACGCATCGCCAGGGATGCTGGAGCGATAGGTAGTAGGCTCACAGGTATGGCTTCCTTTGTCTTCTCTGAAGCTGTTCGAGACTACTGCTGATGACTATCTTGATTACAGGTGCAGGATGGGGTGGCTGCACTGTGTCATTGGTCCGGGAAGGCGATGTGGAGGGGTTCATCCAGAAGGTCAAAGAAGCGTACCCACCTTACAAAGGCCTCGAGGACGATGCGTTGAATGAAGTAATCTTTGCCACAAAACCCAGCCGTGGAGCGTGTGGTACGTACGGTGCAAGAGCCCTTCCTGAATCTATGTGTGACAGGGTGACATTGACCAAACCGTTTCAGTGCTCAAGCTCTAGAACCTCTTTCAAAGTCAACATCTCCTTGCCACACCACGTCTCGGTATCTCGTACCTCATTCAACTTCGCTGAATTTGAACCCATGTTTGGTCGTCCTTGGTCTTGTGAGGTTGTGTACGCCTCCCGCGATCCTTGTAATATTATTTCTTCCATCAGACATCCCCATCCCCTTCCTGCTGATCAATCCGGGCACAGCTTGATTATGCGTCCACGCTCCATAATGCATAAGCCCCGATCGACGACCTATTTATTGCTCTTAATTCCCATGATCTCAAGAAAGAAGCGAAGAGAAGACTCTCCGCTGCGATGCGCGTATGCGGGAGCAGAAAGAGATAAGTCCAGGACTTCCTATAGGAATGTTTATTTGTCCTTTCTTTCGAACATCGGACATAAGCAGTCGCTTCTGGTTTCCTTCGCGCCCAAGCGGTGGATGTTATCACGGTGGCTGGGGGGCGTCTAGAGATCGCTCGAACGTTTCAAATCGCCAGTAGGAAACAAGCGCCCAAAATAAGGGAAAGCAGATCTCCGCAGGACTGCATATGTTGAAAGGTCAAGATTAGATTCGAAGGCGTTCTGATAAGCTCGAGGTCCCTCCATTGTCTCCCAGGTACTTCTAGGCGCTTTGTAGACGTCTAGGAAGTATTTCGAGAACGTCGAAAGAGCACGCAATTTGTCAATGAAGCAGTGCTATCATTGTCAACTGTCGAACAACCTCGACACACCGTACGTTATGATAGCTTGAAATCTTTCTCGAGAAGCCGGCGGAGAACTTGAAGCAGGGCATGTAATCCGTAGTCAGGTCTGTCGAGTCATGCCGTAAATACAGGAGAGCGAAACTGATGAGATGAATTGCTTGGGAAGACAAGACGACGATTGGGATGTGTGTCAGAGGAGGTAAAAGATATACAGACAACATCGACAATGTAGGGTACACAAAAACACACAACACGGCAAGATCGAAAACAGACTATGAAACGGGAGAGATGGGGAAGACGAAGACGAGGAGCGATGCGACAGAATAAGGGAAAGACAAAGAAGCAAAACCAGTACACGGCAGGAGTTGGGTTACGATGCAGATGCGGAGGTAGTAGTACAATAACAGAAGCGTGCATTTGGGGAAAAGGTGGGTGAGAGAAAGACCAATAGGTGTATGTATGTTTGGTGACAGAAGCGCGAAAGACTAAAGATACTCAGTGCTGAGAAGCAGGATCTACGTCGGCCGAGGTTTTCAGCACTGCCGTGTGTGAGCACAACGCAGCTTTGATGATGGATGAGATCATGGCGTGGAGGCCAGGTCGATAGAAGTACTTCGAAGCATTGTGGGGTGGTAGTGGGGTTCGTATATGTGGAGCAGACAGGGATCAATGCAGGTATTTCTCGTTCAACGCATGAACCTCTTTCGCGAGGTAAGGCCATGTCAGCGTTCTCGAGAGCTCCTTCTTTAACTTGCGCTCGTCATCGTCGGCACGCTCCTTCGCGAGCTTGATCTCCCATCCACAGAGGTTGTAGAGCAGCCGCATGTTCGGCTGGATGAGCACGGATAGTCTTCGCGATCGGACGATGAGGTAGGCGTCAACGAGTGGCAGGCCAAGGTGTTTCATCACATACGCGATCTGTTTGTTCACAAGAAGCAAAAGTCAAAGATTAGCTCGAGGAATGAAGATCGAGAACCGAGACGTACAGTGACGGTTGCACTCCTCGACACACCAACACGACAGTGCACGAGCACCTGTCCACCCTCCTGCCGCGCCTTGTCAATCCAATCGCAAATAGGCTCCAGCTGCGGCTCAAGGGTGTCGATGCCATCGTCACAAACACCCTTGATGTCCAGGACCTTGATACGACCTTCGCGTTCTTCGATCCAGAGCGAGCCATGTCCACCAGGTCCCTTACCCGGCATAAACTGCGCTCCTGGACCAGGGCGATGACACGCAGCCGCTGTTGCCCCATAGTGCGGCCCCATATGATGTGGCGGAGGAAGAAGAGCACACTCGCCGACAGAGACGACGTGGGTGATGCCCAACGCATGTAGCATGTAGACATTCGAGGCGTGGTTGCTATAGATGAAAAGAGAGCGCATATATGCACAGTGAATACCTCATACACTCGAGATAAAGTGAAAATACGCACAGATTACCAAGGTAGAGGAAGGGCAACACTCGACTCGGGAAGCTCCCATCAAACCTCGGGTCATTGAACCACGACTGGTGGTCGCCTCCGAACAAACTGGGCA
>JANKHO010001282.1:0-10437 GCA_027627235.1 Agrocybe chaxingu | reverse complement strand
CTCCCCAGCGCTACATCCAGTGCCCCCCAGCCCCAGCCCGTGGCCGGGTCCGTCAGTTCATCTATGGCACCTCTCCTGGCCATGGATCTAAAGAATAGTCTAATGACGAAGGTGATGTGCTCCAGAGAGGGCATTGAGCTCTCTTGGATGGCCGAGAAGACATGGCGGGTGTTGCCATCGGGAACGGTTCCATCCTCAGTCCACATCATTAATGCGAGGAATCGGAGGGCGGTGAAGGAGGATAGGGGGATGTGCGAGAGCATGACACTGATGTGATCTTGGAAGGGCCCAATTGACCTGCAAGGTGATCGAGTCAGCCTACCATTACAGCAGATACACGCTATCTCTCCGCAAGTAACTTACCAAAAAAGCCTCTGTAGGGATCCTTTACACTGCTGTAGCACAGGGGCGAAGGCGAAGTGCCTCACACACATCCACTCACGCACCCATGCCAGCTGGAGCGTCTTCAGCCCTTGTATCATAGCAAGGATCCGCGTTCTGAGCACAGACCCTGCTTCCAAATTGGCGAACAACGCGGTAGCGGACACATCGTCCACCACCAATTTCTCCAGCTTCGCACCCTCTCCGTCTCCCACATCGAACCCCATCCCTGACTCCGGCGCTATAGGCGGGAATGACACATTGTGCAACTCCATACTCACCAAGCCTTTCGGGATCTTGGCGAGGAGGAGCGGGTCCCTCATTGGCCCAGCTACGACAAGTTCGGTCAAGCACCCCGAGAGGCATAGATTGATGAACGCATTCCTCCCTGCTCCTTCGACGTCCAACCACCTGAAGCGCGGCGCTGACGAGGACGTTATCAAGTGTAATGAACGCAGACCCGACCGCGGTGTACTATACAGCATCGTAAGCACACCGGAAAGGGCATCCGTGCCCCATACGTGATCGTCAAAGGAAAGCTTCAAGGTGCGGACGAAGGAAACGAACTGAGGGTCGGCCTCCATGAGCGCACGGATACGGGCGCGACAGGCTTTAGCGGTGGAAGGGACCGGCCAACACCAGAGAGATATTGTTGAGAAGAGATGCGCCCGTGCACGGGCGCTCATCGATTTGGAGACAAGGGCACATGAGGTTAGCGTTGAGCGAGAGACACGATCGTATCCCTCGTTGCTCAAGCCCAGCTCATCGACAATGAGGTCGAGGATGTCGTGTGGCAAATAAGGGGGTGAATACGTGAGCGTAGTCTCCAATCGAAGCTCGTCCTGGTTATGTGGAGACGCAACCCTGCGTTTGAAATGAAAACCCTTCTTCATGGCAGTATCTGAGGGCTCGAAAGCGAAGAAAATGTGCGGACGAATGGAGTCGTCAACCAACACTGAAGAAGATGGTAGCAGGAAGCAAGTAACGTATCAAACATTGAATTTGAATGGGGCACTAAACCGGCCACGTGCAATGACAGTGGGCGGTGATCTGTCCGACTCACCAGGACATCATGCTCTCCAGAGGAGCAAAACTCAGATATGGCGTTCAGCCCCGAGGGAAATCGAGTCAGCATTACGATTGCAAGCTCTGAAAAGCCCAGGAAAGCAACACTAGAGGATGCGCATAGAGTACTTAGCTGGCATACCGTATTATCACCCGCCCATCCCTTCGACAACTCCACTACTAAATCCGTCCTCAACACTAAGACCTGAGACCCGAGCACCTCCGCTATTTAACATTCAGATCATAATCCTCAGTAAGCACAAGTCCGCATTCATACAATAGAAAACACACCTTCACGCATGTACGGGACTAGATCCACTTCCGTGAAAAATTCGCGATCCGCCATTATTCCGACCTACATAGCGATAAGATAGGCGCCAATGACACAGAGACCTGAGAGCGACTCCGAATGCTCGACCTGAGCGGTATCTCGAGCACCGATTTCCTCATTGGATCGTCAACGTCAAGTCACTGTCTCAATCAAATCACTAGGACTTACTCTAGAGCGAGGGATCGTTCCGCGTTCTGCACATAGAGTAGTACATCTTTGTGCCCCCTTCCCTTTCAGCAAATTTCGAGCCTCCGGGCACCTAACATCCCAAGTCATACTTAATTGTTGGCGAGCACAAGTCCGCGTTTTGAGGGCTCAGATAGAAAACGCACCTACACGTACGTATGGCACTAGGTTTCCCCCCGCAAAAAAAGCCGGACGCAGATCACGGCCACGGCCAGGAGCCGAACGCAGAACAGTACGTTGTACATGGGTGTATGAAAATACCATGGCGATGACGCGTTCAAAGCGAGGTAGAACAGCGTCGAGTTCAAGCAGTATTCACCGATGCCTGTCAAGGGTCAGGGAGGGGTCGAGCTCGTATCCGAGGGGAAGGTACGTAATGGTGTCCACAACGATTTGGGAGTGTCTCAATGTTGACTTTAGACCAGACGGGAAAGAAGGGGTAGTTGAGTAGAGGGAGGTGGTGCTGGCACTCGTCAACCTCGGGGAGTGGGATTGTGCCGTGCATAGGCGCGCCGGGGGCGGGGTTCTGGCGGTGCGTCGACGGGGTTTGCATGTTCATCGACGCATTGGATTGCTGCTGGTCCTGAGCAGAAGGTGGTGGGAAGGGAAGAGGAGAGAGCGCCTTGGGTGCGTTTGACTCTGCATTGCTGGCGCTATTGTTCTGGGTAGTGACTCCGAGACCGAACGAATTATAATTTGGGTTGGAAGACGCGTGTTGTGACGCGGCAAGGTCGGAAATGATAGTGGACCTTGCCGCGCCCTGGGCACCCCTGAGGTTGAGTCGAGGGCGGATTCAACGGTGGGGAGATCGAAGAGGGGTTGAGCGTCATCGAGGCCACTACATTCCCTCCAGAATCCGAGTTGTTAGAGCTTGTCGAGTTGGAAGCGGATGCTATGTGGAGAAAGGATGGAGGTGAGTGGGAAGCCATGATTATATGCACATCAAAATGCAATGCGGAGGCAGTAGGAGGTCGAGGAGGTCAAGAGAATGCGCTCCAAGAATGTATGCGCAAGGAAAGAGGGTGATCAAGTTCCGAGGCCGACACAGAAGACGTGGAATGGACGCAAAATACGCGTTAGGACAAACGAACGACTGAACGGGCGGAGTGAAAGAACGAAAGACGAAGGAGCGGGCCCACCGAGCCTCAAGAGCCCTCGCGCAAACAAGAAAAGGGAGCTCAAACATTCCTGCCAGTGCCGGCGCGTGCATGAATGTAACGCATGTACAGCATCGTAATGAAATTCCAAAAGACAAGACAAGAAAGAGCGAGAAAAAAAAGGGTCCGCTCCGACGCCCAATAAATTAAACAAAGCACCGCAAGGACGCAATTAGGAATTTAAGATGGCACTTACCCGACGCAGATGCGGATCCGATTGTTTGTTCGATGACAAGTAGGTCGCGCCTGATGAGGGAGAAATCAGAGGACCAGACACGAGCCGGATAAGCAGGACAAAACAGAAACGGCGAGCTTCGGAGGCGGGGGAATACTTAGGGTAAATGAGTGGTGTGGTTCTAAGCATGGGCAATGGATAGGTACACACCTCGACGCTCCGAGTTCCGAGTTCTTTTATGCCCTTCTTGTAAAGAGTCCAATAGATCAATTCCATTCCGCCGCCAACGCCAAAGCTCTTGCTTCATAACCATCAGAATCCATTCCCGCTGTGGTGCCAAAGTCCAGTCCGGTCTTGTCTTGCAGAATCCTCATGCCAGCAAGAGTCGTCAAAGCTCTCTATCCTTTCTTTTGAGACGGGTGTCCCGTCTCCGAGGAGGAGAGGAGTAGAGATGTAAAGAGAGACGGTGGCGTTCAAAAACCTGTTACTCGCTGCTCTGGCGTCGGGATAGACGGTGAGGGGCGGAGCGAGTCTTGGTCAACCATTCTCTCATTCTATATCGTGATAGCGAGAGTCGTCGTCATCGCGGGACAAGCCAGGATTCAGGCATTAGGTGCATGAGGGTGGCAGATCCCATGAAAGCACAGTGACAATACGAGATGAAGTGAACGAGACGGGGAGCAGTGCGAGTACAAGCCGTCAGATATGTCTTGCAGATGTGGGCATACATACCTTTTGATTCATATTCAGATCCACTCCGCCCTACAGCAGCACGGAGCAGCACTAGCAATGAACGAAAGCCTCGATACTCCGCGCCAGGCCAGCCCTCATCTTCGCTACGTTCGTAAGTGGCGTTCCGTATCCGGACCCCAAGCGAGTTGGGCAGGAGAAGAAGGCTGCCGGATCCAGGGGGCCGCTCCAGAAACGAGCATGACTTGCGTTGAGGAGGGAGCGGGAGAGGGGGGAAGGAAAGGGAGCGAACATCATCGTTATGTCACCGATGGTTCGACTTCGCCAGATCCAGAGAAGCCACGGGTGGCCGGACCGTTGAGTGAAGAGATAAGATAAGATGCGGTCCCGGCAACACAGCCACCATCTGGTCGGAGGCCGGAGTCGGAAGTTGGACTGACACTGCTTGATCTCGTACTACCACCCTCGAACGCGAACGTTAGACCCCGCGGGCCCTCTTTCCCACTCCTCACTTAGTCACAGTGTCTCTCGTTCACTTGCCTATATATCAGCACACCTCTCTGTCCGTCCACGTCTCCGCTCGTGCCTACCGACCACATTTGTGCTCCCCCTTCTCCCCCGCCCCCTATCTTCTCTCTCGCGCCTGTCCTCGTCCACCCATAAGTACCCCGTACGTCTACCCCTGCAGACAGCCACGCATATATATCCCCACCGCTGGGTTGGATGTTCAACTGAGTGCACATGCTCTTCCTAGCGGCTCGTCGGGATAAGTGTCACTGTCAAGCAGGGGTTGACGGAGGACGCTGGGTGGCAGGAAATGGAAAGTCTTCGATGCTATGTGCTTGGTGGATGCTCTACGGCCTGTTATACTGCGTGCGCGGCGAAGAGGACGTGCTACACATCGTCTCATGGCTCGGCACTTCCTTTTCGGCGTAGTCATGAAGTATCAGAGTCCGCTAGCCTCCCTCTGGTTCCAATGGCGCCGCTCAAATTTATGCTGCTTGTCGGCGTACACTCTACGCTTACAGGATATTAGCGACGCACCCTGTTCCCCCATCCATATCCTCTTACGCGCTTGACGTAGACACTAGGCTCACGAGCACACGGGTCAAACAGGTACTCGACATCGCCTCCGCAATACAAATTATTTACCAACCAAACCGATTGGCGCCCTATCGAACTCTGCGAATCGGTTCTCGTCCTTCATAAGTATCTGACGTCTACTCGATTCTCTATGCATCTCCATGCGCGACCACACGGATATTTGGGACGGTACGTGTACTTAGTAGCTCACTCGACGTCCTTGGCATGCACCCCCACTGCCAACAGCTGGTTTCCTCTGTGCTACTATTCTTCTCTCCACCTATGGCTCTGGAAACGCCATGTGCTCTCATCCACCCGTGGGCACGAGCCCTGGTCCCAGAACGAGAATGAGTTCCAGTCACGGCATCTTCTTTTTCCTCCTCTCGGTCTCTACCACGAAACACACCTTTCAACCAGATCCTAGCACCGGACGGGCTTTGGAAATATACTCTGGACTTCGGCCTCTACTAGCGCATCTTATAGTCTCTGAATCGTTGACAGAGCGTTCGTATCCAACTTGGTCAACTATATCGGTGGCTTCTACTCTCTTTCCCAATTCTCGGACGTTCGGAGCTAGACAAAATTTCCTCGATGCTGAGAAATCCTCTGAAGTTCTCAAATTCGACTCGTTCTCAGGGTTCCTTAGAGAATATCATTGTCGTCGGGTCATTCTTGGCCTGCCATGCCTCGACATCGATTCTCGGCAACTCCTTCCAGCCGTCTACCACACCATCCTCTCTCCTGAACCACACCTTCCCTTTATCTACGGGCCGCGGCCGCGTTCGTTTCATTTCGAAGGAGCACGCGCCATGGACATTCAAATCCTGTTCCTTTGCCTTGTTTTATTTCACGGTTTGGGCGACTCCACGGGTCGGATCCGGGGGGAGCGGGCTATTTGCTTTATGGCAGTGTTGGATTGGCCCCTCCCCCACTCGATTCTACTAAGAAAACAGGCCCCTCATATCTTTGGAGACGACCTGGGATTCGTCATGTCTATTTCAATGCATTTATCTGCTTCCTGGATCTGTCTCGACGCTCCACTGTTTCCGTCTTGAGGATATTCTGCTTGGTGAAAAGTGTAGGATAGCGTGAATTTATCGATTTCTTTCCAGTTGTCCCGGGACGGGTTCCAAGGACCGATATTAGCGCCGCATTACCCGACTTCATAGATCGGGAAGATAACCGCTTTCGCGCAGGCACCAGCCAAGTTTTCTCGAGACACGACAGCTCCAAGTAACTTGAAAGAAAAGTATTTACTTCGGGAGTTAAGGACGTCCGTTACAAAAGCAGACTCCTTTGAACGAGATCTTCAAATTGACCCCACGCGCCAGTATAGAAGGAAAGAGCGCCTCGAGATGCCCTCTTGCCTCTTCCATATAAGCCTCCTCCGTCGCAGGCCGGTCCACAATACCCATTTCGACCAGCCCCAACCAGGGATACTGCACCGCACTCGCCAGGGCTACGTCCAGCGCCTCCCAGCCCCAGCCTGTTGCAGGGTTGATCAGATCGTCTATGGTACTCCGTCTGGATTGGGTGGACCTAAGCCTAATGGCGAACGCGAGATGCTCCAGAGAGGGCATCGCGCTCTCTTGGATAGCCGAGAAGATATGGCGGGTGTTGACATCAAGAACAGTTCCATCCTCTGTCCATATTTTAAATGTGAGGGATTGGAGAGCGGTGAAGGAGGATAGCGGGACATGTGAGAGTATGGTGCTGATTTGGTCTTGCACGTCGACTGACCTGCAAGGTGAAATCGAGTCAGTCCAGCAGATGCACGCCATCTCTGCACAAGTAGCTTACCAAAGAAGCCTCTGTAGCGATCTTTTACACTGCTGTAGCACGGGGGCAAACGCGAAGTGCCTCACAGCCGTCCACATGCTCACCCTTTCCAGCTCGAGTGTCTTCAGCTCTTGCATCATAGCAAGGATCCGCGTTCTGAGTGCAGACCCCGCTTCCAAATTGGCGAACAGCGCGGTGGACGACACATCATCCACCACCAGCTTCTCCAGCTTTGCACCCTCTCGGTCTCCCACGTCCAGCCCCATCCCTGACTCTGGCGCTATAGGCGAGAACGACGCCTCACGCAACTCCATACTCACCAAGCCTTTTGGGATCTTGGCGAGGAGGAGTATCGGATCCCTTATTACCCCATGTATGACAAGCTCGGTCAAGCACCCCGAGAGGCATAGATTGATGAACGCCTTCCTCCCTGCGCCATCGATGTCCGGCCATACGTGGTGTGGCAATACCGGTGCGCACCGCATTATTATCTGTAGGGAATGCAGACCCGACCGCGGTGTACTGTACAGCATCGTAAGCACACCTGGAAGACCTTCAGGGTCGTCCGCACCCTGCAGAACCTGGCTAAGAGCAAGCTCGAGGGTACGGACGAAGGAAACGAACTGAGGGTCAGCCTCCATGATGTGTTTGAGGGCACGGATACGGGCGTGACGAGCTGTGGTGGTGGAAGTGACCGGATCCCAACAGAGAGAGATTGTTGAGAAGAGGTGCCCCCGTGCACGGGCGCTCATCGATTTGGAGACGAGGGCACATGAGGTTAGTGCTGAGCGAGATACATGATCGTATCTCTTCATGCTTGAGGCCAGCTCATCGACAATGAGGTCAAGGATGTCCTGTGGTAAACAAGGGGATGAATACATGAGCGTAGTCGCTATCGGAAGCTCGTCCTGGCTACGTGGAGACGCAACCGTGCATTTGAAATGAAAAGTCTTGTTCATGGCAGTCTGAGGGAGCGAAAGCGAAGACAAGATGAAGGTGGACAGTCTCGTCGAAGAAGATGGTGGGAGGATGCAAGTATGTAACATAACAAACATTGAACTTGATGGCGAACTAAACCAGGCACGTGCGGCGACGATGGGCGGTGATCTGTCCGACATTTCATTCAGTGTTCAAAGCGGGACATCGTGAACTTTAGAGTAGCAAAACTGAGATATCGCGTCTTGGTACATGAAATAAGGCAATTCAATAGTCATGGGCACGAAATTTTATGGCACATACGCACCGGTTTTGCTCTAGTACAACACGTTGCAAACCAGACTGAAGGACAGGACTCGGAGAAGAGGGTGGAGGAAAAACGACGTTCCAACTCCAGATCTTCAGCACCAGATGGACGTCCCAGTCTTTCGTGCTATGCCACTGGGCACTTCCTTCCTGGTGATAATTCACGATCGTCCACTAGCACCGACTCTCGAGAAGACCCTTCGAAGGCATCAAGTATGAATCCTGCAACGCCCACCTAGGTGACTCCGAAAACGTGAAAGCTTGAAAGAGACGAGATGAAGATACATACCATGTACGTATGAATCTCCTCGACCACCTTTTTTTTCGGCCCCTCCACACTCCACGTCGCCAGCGCACCGTAGACGCAACCAGATGGATCTGCAGGCGAAGTTAGAACAACACACTATCAGTGGGCAAACCAGCGAGTTCGCAGAAAATGTTAAATGGGTACCTACAAAGAATAGCGCCTGGGTTCGGGCCCATGGTCAATAGCTGAACGTGTCTCCGAGACACACAATCCCTCCAAGTTCGCAAGTGAGAACAGGAGAGGGTGGAGATACGCAGTCCGGGCGCAGAGAGAGACGAACGCAGAGGGTGCTGGGATCCTGTGGCGCACAATCGTAGATATGCTGCTGTCGTTCCAGTTGCATCATGCACAAAATTCCACAGGCCCTTGAACGATTCGCTGAAAACAAACGATGTAGATGAGGCTCGTCCAGCATGGACCGTTGAACGTGTCAAAGTTCGCCATACCTGACTGTAAGTCCTCTGCCCACCGTCGAAATGCAGAGGAATAAACGCAGCCTGTGTCCATCCCTGCCTCCCTCCACCCGCCCACGATCCGGCTCGAACGCCAGCTCCACTAATCGGTGAACTGATGGAGGAAATCCTACCCCTCTGGGCGAGTGTATGCGCGTCAGAACATGCAAGCTTCGCATCCTCGCATCTTCAGCACCCAGCTGGAGCACAATCCTCGTCCCTATTCGCATTGCACGCACCCAGCTTGCGCACCGCACCCAAGTACCCCGAATGAGGAGTGTTGCCTACACGACCTTTGAGAAGAGGACGAAAGACCTAAGACCCAGGTACTCGTGATGTGTTTCGTAGCCCGAGTCGTGCGTCGCACGGGATAGAGTGGTGTTAGGCTGGCGTTGGCGTTGGCAGCGGATGTTGTCGGTGCTGGCGGTCGTGGTGGCAATGCTGGTAGTCGTGGACGCGACCCGTTTGGCTTGTGAT
The DNA here is from genome assembly GCA_027627235.1 of Agrocybe chaxingu. Classification (NCBI taxonomy): domain Eukaryota; kingdom Fungi; phylum Basidiomycota; class Agaricomycetes; order Agaricales; family Agrocybaceae; genus Agrocybe; species Agrocybe chaxingu. Next base: position 1,112 of record JANKHO010001282.1, on the reverse strand, counting down.
AAAGCAGAAAAGGGAGGGGAGGACGAAACAGACGGGACGACTGGGGCATGGAGAGAGACTCGGAAAGGTTGTGGGTTGAGAAGAGGCAAGGAGGCTAACGGTGGAAAGGAAGAGAACGGATCAGCGTCATAAGCATGTGCAGAGTCACGGAGTACGCACCAGGCAGCTGGTACAATCAGGACATTTGTGTGAACTACCTTCTTTCCGTTTCTATTCCTATACGTTCTCTGAACGATACCTTGCCCATCGACCATCAACCTGTCCGAGTCGACACCCTGCTTCGTGCTCCGAGTCCACCGAAACATTGTTCCTTGAGGCTTGAGAACCTGAGATGTCGGCCCAGGTCTGACATCCTCCAACTCCGATTTCCCAAAGAAAAGAATGAAGATACATGGAGACTCAGAGCGTCACGGCCGACGGCTTCGATTCTGAACGTGCCGTTCAATTTCGCGTTCAAGAGGGGCGGGCGGCACAAATTGTCGACTATACTGCCGAGTCCTGTGCCCAAGGCTGAGCGACCTCATATTCGGTTTGTGTGTAGGGCAAGAAAGGCGGAGTGAGCTGGGCGAGAGAATACTGGGGTACGGGGTAAGAGGTACAGAGGGGTGAGGGAACGGGGGATGGTAAAGGCCGGAGATCAGGTCTGTCTATAGATAGATCAGACGACGAGGAATCGAGAGGAGACATTAAGGGGACGGTATACGCACCATCCTTCCATCCTACGTCTCCTAGAGAAAAAATCTACGAGCTTCCGTCATCCCTCGTTCGAGGACAGCTGCATAGCGTCTTCAACTTTGAGAGACCTATGAGAGAGTCGCCTACGAAAGAGACACCTATGTCCAAAATCCCGTTCGGTGTTGCCGTCCGGATTGGCGGTAGGTGGCTGAACACTACACAATTTCTCACTCTCTAGCGTGATAGTGGGAATATTCGCCATCGATGTGTTATCCATTCAGCAACTAGTTGTATGGTCGACGATGACGAGGTGGGAGATATGTTGCGTAAGCACATTGGTAACGCGAGATGATGTTGAAGGAGACGGGGGAGAGGACCATGACCACAGCGTAAGATCGTAAAATGTGATCGTGTGACATTTTTATCTAATCTGACAT
>JANKHO010001281.1:0-10443 GCA_027627235.1 Agrocybe chaxingu | reverse complement strand
GTCGTGTGCAGGCTGTGGCGGGTGATGCGACTGGTGGCTCGAGGCTGGTATCCGGCGTCGGGACAAGGAGGACCGAGAAGCGTTCATGACCGTCAAAATTGACTGTGCGTGACCAGCACATATATCAAGACACGAATCTTGGACTGAAAACAGAGCTGAACTCGTGGCACGAATTTATAGGTGGTCCGGAATGCGTGGCTGGCGACCTTCACGGCGTCTTTCATGATACACGCTGTTCTAGTGCTTTTCGGGGCACCTAGCGCAAGGTGTTAAGGATATTTTTGGCTCCCAGATCTGCGCTGACCCGCGGTCTGCGGTTTCTCTTTCCAGCCATGTCTTGAAGACATATCTGTTAGCCATGCTCGTGTCGATAATGACAGTGTATACGCCTGCCTATGTTATCGGCGTTCCGACATTGGGCAGCAAGTCCTCGTCTGTCGTCAAGCGGTGGACCTGGGTTCGGCTGTTCGCCGAGTTTTCGTGCGTCACACTCTGGCTTGTTTATTTTCGCCTTTGACCGTGATTTATTAAGGGCGAGAAATCCCATCGAACGTGCTCTCGTTTACCCTGTCTTTGGAACACTGTTTGGCTGCTGGTTGGGTGTGATTCCAATCGCCCTTGACTGGGACCGACCATGGCAGGCATGTCAGCCCGATCTAACGGATTTTCGACTTGCTAAAATACCGTTTTCTTAGGCTTGGCCATTGACACCTGCCTTTGGTGCTATTGCGGGGTACATCGTGTCGTCGATGCTGGCCCTCACCATCCATACCGTGGTACAGCTGGCAGAGGAAAATATTCAGGCTCAACTCGAAGTAAAAGACTAAAAGACATCTTAAATTTAACGTCTAGGTGTCGTGTCTAATCTCTACTCCGGGTAATATTCGGTCTAGGTTCCACTGTGGCTGCTCTACGCAGGCTCTATGTCACGGTTTCGACGACTCGGAAATCTCCTAATGCCTGCGTAACATAGTCAGGAACGATGGGAGAAGGATTAGGTCCTGTAATTTCTTCCTCCGTTGTGATTCCTGTGGAACAAATGTAAGTAATTGAATCGAAACGACACTGATGCCTGGACGGACCCGTGAGCACAAGGAGAGTTGTTAGTCCGCCATTCTGCCCAAAAAGAATGTCCGTGTTCAATCTATCGCCGACTATGATTGTTCTCGCAGGATTAAAGTGCACTCTAACAACGTATCAGCCAACAGCACGACGGATGCGAGGTGGAGCGAAGACGAACTTGGCCTTGACACAATCCAGCATGGTGCTGGCCGGTTTTCCTGTGCAGACAGGGTCCCTCCCGAGCGCGTACCGGAGTGGGGCGCTGATGGATCCTGCTCCTGGCAACAGACCATGAGCGCTTGGATAGGTACTATCTTCATTTGTGGCTATGAAATGACAGCCAGTGTTGCGTGTCAGATATTGGAAGGCCTTAGAGAGCTTGGTGTAGTTGATCTGAGTGTCTAGCCCACACACGACGGCGGCCACGTCGGGGTCCAAGGTAAAATCGGCGAGAGTGAAGGGCTCTAGCGTGTTATCTGTGGGATTCTACCACAGAATGAACGGGGATCACGATTAAGATGTGAATTTTGTCCCTAAGGGAGGTTTGGACACGCACAGTTCCGCCAACGAATGTTATGCCCTCGTCACGAAGTTCTTCTTCCAAGCCCCCCATGCCAATAACAAAAACTTTTTTGGTCTTTGGGAGCTGGATGACCGAAGACAGGTAGACGGCTGCTGCATATGCCGATCCATAGATTTCGTCCTGCCACGCAACACGTTTTCATCTGGCCTGGCCTTCCTCTCTCCCACACTCACCACATGTGCCTCGACACCCAGCTGGTCGAATTTGGTCTTGTAGCTCTTCCTCGACTTGGTGGCGTTGTTCGTGACGAACACGACCTTCTTATCTGGTTTCATTTAAACAATCAGCGATCGGAAAAACGACAAGGCAGCACGCACAACATACTTCGACGGCGCAGGATGTCCAGCACCTCGACGACTCCGTCAATCAGATGATCGCCGCGCCAGAGAACGCCATCGCAGTCGAATAACCAGGTATCATAGCTGTCCAGCAGCGCTTCGTACTCTTCTGTCGATGAGATGCGCTTACTCATCGTGCTTGGGAGAAGGTGGAGGACGGAGCAGAGTGCAGAATGATCTCGTCGGACTTCAAATTCCGATAAATCGTCGTGATCGCGTCTGCATCGGTGAGTCTACGATAACAACTTGGAGAAGTTCTCTCTTCACAACTACTCGGCGACATTATGAAAGGAAACTTTGACCTGAAAGACGGGGACGCACCAAGAGTGCGATTATTTTCACATTAAATTTTAAAACCCTCATGATTTCACATCTTGACGGAAATGACAGGCATCTTCTGTACACAGGGTTTTCATGTAAAATATTTCTCTCACAGCCCGTATTGTCCGTAGTTATAAAAGTTGAACACTACCTCTAGTTTTCAATCGGTTTGCCTTCGAAGCGTTGATGGAAGCGTTGCGGAAAAGCGGCCCGTCCTTGCTTAGTAATTTAACCTTGTGGGAACTTTACGGAAAACCTGCCTCCTTCCATCTTTCTGACCTCATCTTGACCTCACCTTGACCTCATTTCAACGCGAAGTCAAACAATGAAGTCCGTACAACTCGCGTTCACCAGCCGCACGTCTAGGATGAACCCAGAAACTCCTCTGCTTCAATGAAAATGCAGATCCTTAGCCCCACTATCATATGCGTATTTTTTTTCGGGAGAACCACCACGGGAGAACTTTTTTCTCCAGCCCAACGCCGCTTTTGACATAGAATGCAATATAGACAAGTACGGTTTTGGCTCCTTTCCAAGTGCGTTTAATTTTGCTCGCGTATACATCCAAATATATGGCTGAGGACACACCGACGCCATTTGATACGTCCAACTTGAAACTGTCATGTGGAGATTTGACGGTCGTTTCCTGGACCAAACCCAACTGGCATATTTGGCAGAGCCAATTTCCATGTAATTCGATGCTGTGCAAGACGAGTTTCCCCGTTGGCTGGCGCAATGTGGCGGAATGCTGGGTCTTCTTTCTTCTTTTGGTAGTTCAGCACCATAAGGATCTGTTCCTTCGGCTGTCCCAGTGGGTCTGTCCTCCGTTGGCTCATTCAATACGACATTTCTGACACTCGAGGGGACCTTTTATCTCGACCGACGGTTGCTTGCAAGACCATCCGGCGGCCACTTTTCAGCAACAGAGCCCGGTGCCACCAAAAAGGTCTGGTAACTTCCAACGAGCCTTTCTTCCACCAATCTGGATTATCCATCCATCAGCTCCAGGCTCAATGAGGTCTCTCAGGACGCGGATATTGGCGTGAAGTGGAAGGTATATTTAGTCCTGAAAGAATTGCCAAAGTCTTCTTTCTGTTTCGCGTTGGTTTCGGCCTCTTTGCTCCCGCCGGTGTACCCGTTATGATATCGCTGGTAGGGGTTCCACGAATTCTAAATCCACGCTTCCCCGGGCTCATGATCAGTGCTTCTGTCTCCGTCGTGTTCTCTCGTCCGGCCTTCCAAACCGAACTTTCCTTGGGTCTTCTCACTACTGTCAACCCACGGCAGGCTGAACCTTGTTTGTTTGCTTGGAGCCCTTCAGAACTTTGCTCCACTCATGGCTTGATGAGCGGCGAACTCAGAACTGTTTAGGCTTTTATCTATTTTACCGGGCGGTTTACTCTCAACATAGAGATGGGTACAACAAAAATAATGCGAACATGCAGAACGGACAAGACAGCTAGAAAACTTCATCCATCAGGGTCTTCGGCGTCTGAGAGCGTTTTGGGGGGATATCGACAGATTTTCTGCTAGACTCTTTGGGCTTGTCTTTGGTCGGACGAAGCCACTCACGCCTGACCTCCTCAGGCCCGATGCTCCAACGGTCGACAATCTCGTAGTCAATGTATCGCTTGAGTTTCACTTCCAGTTCGTCGCAGACGAGGAGTTCGATCGTGTCCATAGCCTCCCCAAGGTCTCTGAGAGATTCTTGGAGAAATTTAGTCGTCAGGATGCGCGACTCCGTCGAGAGGCGTTTGCTGAAGCCGTCAACCTTGCTTAAAAGCTCCGTCGGATACTTTGCCTGTCGAGCGCGCAAAACTGCAGGGATGTCCTTACCCTCCAGAGGGAAAATCGGAGCTTTACTCCACCGTAGTTTATCTGCCTGTTGTGCTGAAATGCACACCCCGTCGCATTCGCTTACGAGTCCTATTTCTGTTAACTGGTGTCAAAGAATGTCTATCAGATGCCACCCTCGTGTATTATGAGCGTTCCCTCGCTCGGGATAGGAACACCTCAGTAAACGAATAGGCACGCACACTTCGAAAATCTGTCCCAAGCACCTTGGTCCTGATCTTGTTCACTTTGAAATAGGACAAAATAGCGTGGATGGCTTCGACACCGGGATGCTCGTCCATGGTCCGACTTAGAGTAGGAAACCTTCTTTCGTACCATTTCAGAAGCTGCGGCGCGCAGTTAGTGAGTCAATGTTTGGGCTAAGGGTGCGCCGACTCACGGGTCCGACGGGGATTGAAATAGTGGTTGCATCAGCCTCTACGCAGGCGGCTGCGTGTATAAGGCAGCTAACTAGATACAAGTTAACATGTACCCTCTGTTTCTGCAAAGTCTGCGCGGCAAGTAGCCCTGCATCGGTTGCGGGAATCTGCCAGAAAAAATCAATCAGGCGGCGAAGAGGTTAGATAGTGTTACTTCAAGATAAGTGTCTAGGGCAAGTACACACGCTGACAACAATACTTTTTTTCGGAATCCCTTTGCGAATAAGCATTTTCCTAAGACGCTTCGCTGAGGCAACGAGCGAGGCAGTGTCTCTATGCACTCGAGGGTCGACGAAAGCGATGTGCGGACCTTGCACATGATCTCCGATGGCGCACGCCAGCTCCGTGAACTGATAAGCAGCACAAACAAAAGGCCCGAACTGATAGTAAGCTGTTTGTGTGTTTAAGAAGTCCGGGTGACCCACTCACGAGGTGTTCTAATGCCAGTGTAACGTGCTCTTGGCGCATCTCTGTCCCGTTTTCCCTGCCAGACATGACATGAGCTTCGCCCGAGTCGGTGGTCGTGGACCGAAGAGAACTCAAAACATATGCAACGAAACGCACTCGAGGAAAGCGTCTAACGTCTTCTGCGTGGCTACCCAAACGTAAGAATCCAGGTGGCCTGTGATGATCTCCTGAAACAGCGTTCCTGGATTGAGCATCGACCCGCTCAAGTCGTGCATAGACAGAGCTATAATTAAGCGCCGTAAGGGGTTCGCGCGCAACATTGCAATTGCTGAACGGTTATGGGGCTGTGGCGTACTTTCAAAATGGAGCGTATCAGCGATGATCGCTGTATTATTATCCTTTAACTTCCGTTCCAATCCACCGTCCAGCGGGATTGTGGCTCGTGCTAGAAGTTTGGTTGGAAGGGGCATTGACGAAGACGGGAATGAAAACAGTGAACTCTAGCGTGGTGGCGTTGTTGGGAGGGATATAGGCGCCGAGGCAGTTGAATGTTCTACGTTGAATGTGCGGTAAAAGGAAGGCTGAACGCGCTCAAAATACTTATATCAAAGGGTGTCGGTGGCACTGTGGCACACTCGTGGACGGCCAATGCGCGTTGGTGGCGCAGAGGCTACTTCCTTTTTAGGCTACGCGCCGTGACACGCGCCTGCTGCCCAGATCACGCGTCGGCTAGACAATTACCTCGAGGTTAACATTGCTAACATTGAGAAGAGGGCTTTGTTGTCTGTGGTTTCAGTTCTAAAGAGGAACAAAGAGGCTGAACAAGGTACCTGCCCGTATTACTGGCAGCTTCACAACGGCTAGGCGACTTGTGTCCAAGTCCCCCTTGAAAATCCGAAAGGTTCTGACAGTACGACATTGACATTACTGATTCCCATCCGACCTTCTCCTGCCGTTATAGCATCGCCGATCTGGTGGTCATAATCCTTACCCCATCGCTTCTGATCTTCTCTGTCTCACGATCAATTAAGCTTTACCTGAGTTTCGTAAATGAAGTTTCGAAATCAGTGTATTAGATGTAGCAGATCACAGCGTGCCAAGCGCCAGGGGAAAATACAACACTGCGGGCTAGGGGACAACATTTCATGACGAGAAAGCAGGTACGACGGGGGGTATATTCTATGACATCACGTTTACAAAGCATTTGGACGAGGAAAGAGAGAGGGGGGAGGAAGGGAGGAACAAGGAGGGAGGCAAGGAAACGAGAGCCCCACCCGTCATCAGCGATGAAGGTGTGCTCTGTCAGAGGGATAGGCGTGCCAGTCCATACTGTGGCTCTGGCTTTGGCTATTGGAATACGAATACTGGATCGAGGTGTGATGATGGGCATTTGCGCTCTGTGATGACGAAGAAATTTTCGTGAGGGGGTATCGCGACTCGGAGGGCAGTGGGACCTACGCCGTATTGGTCGTCCTCTACCTTCACCGGTGTATAGTGACTGTTCGCTGGCGAGTAGTTACTGGACATGGAGTGGTGGTCAGAAAGATGCGGTCGATGATCGATTTGAGAGTGCACGGGAGCTTGCACTTGGATGGGCTGGAGAAAGACGGGTCGTTACTAGGATCCTAGTCCTTATCCACGAAGCGCCGCCAAAGGCAAGCAAAAGGAATTCAGGAAGGAATAACACTCGCCGAGAACGGTGGACTCGAGGTAGCGCTCGAACCAGACGGGGTATTGGGCATCTGGAACGGGGGTGCGTGGAGGCCGCCAAAGAGGTTCGCGTTTTGGCTGTGTCCTGCGGATGTCGAGCTCATGTTGCCATTGCCGTAGTGGTGGGACATGGGCTGCGGGATGGTCAAAGGAGGAGGAGGTCGAGTGGGCTCGCTGCCGTGAGGTGGCGTGTCGCTGGGGCTCTGAAGGGGAAAAAAGATGCATGTGAGAAAATCGGCCGACATTCCACAGTGCCCAGACCACGCACAATGTAGACGCCATCCTGATGCCCTGGCTTACGCCTCTTGAGCCCGTAGTCTCTGTCGCAAAGTCGGGGGTCGGCATATGAGGAGAGTGACCGTCGTGCAGAGTCGGAGGAAAGCGTCCGCGATCCGGAGTCGGTGAGGAGGCGTCGAAGCTCGTCGTTTTCCTTCTGTAGCCGACCATTTTCCTGCTCGAGCTCCTTGATCTTCAGCAACGGTGGTGGAAGCGCGGCGACTTGGTCGGTGGTATATCCAACCGCCAGCTGAAGCTTGGTGACGGTTTGTTCGAGCTGTTCTAACGGTCAGACCTCGTTCCCGGCAACGGGCACGCGATGGTGGTCGCTCACCTGGTCGATGTACGCCTTTCGCTTGGCTCGATGCCTCGCCTGCGCTTTAGCGTTACGGCTACGCTCAGGGCGTTCAGGTTGTGCCGTATGACCAGTAACAGACGACATCAGTGTAACGTAAGGTCTTGTGGGGCAATGGGGATCGGGGTTGGAAAAGCGATACAGAGAACGAGAGTCAAACTTATAGCGTGGTCAATAATGCAGCGCCCGTTGTTGGGTTTTATGAATTCCATTTTTCTCTGCTTTCGAGTGTTGAGTTCCCGAGCTCTTCGTCTTCCTCGATCTGGCGATAGACCACTGAATTAGTTTGACCCTGGGCTCTTGGCCGTGGACCAGAACCCCGGGTCGTCCTTGAATCTTTCGCGTCTTATCTGTGATCTCTTCCTCTGCTTAACTCCAAAAGTCCTGTAACTGGGATATAATTCCTAAAATATTTAGTGCCTGCCTCGAGGTTTATTCGGCCGTCATGCTGGGGTCTGTCTTGACATGGTCGACAAGGCGTACTGACCCACCGTAGGATTTTAGATGCCATCGCCAGCGGCAAGTTGCGGCACTTGGTATCTTCCAGGTGTATGGGCGTCGTGCCTTGAGTCTTCTGAGTGATCGGGGATCAACAACCAAATGCTTCCGCAGTTTCCAGAAACGGACATAGCCTGAGATAATGGCCAAAGTTCAAACTCCGCGAACACCCATTTGTAGTATCTTCTCCATCTTTTTCCCGTCAGGGTATCCGGTCCAAATGGTTTTGTGGCGCACGCCTTTCTGCAAATAGCTCATACAACGGTGCGTATACTCAATATCGCCCCGAGGAAGCCATGGAGCTCTATCTCCACGTTCTCGAGTTCGACTTTGTCTACGTTCCAGTCTTTCACTTACTCAAGTTCTTTTTGCGAGCCAAAGTCGCGAGGAGGCTCGCTTAGATACTGAACACGCTACTCCGTGGTCTCTCCAAAAAATCACTGTTCATTGAGATGGTTCGCTTTATCTCCTTGATGTAGGCGGTGGTTTTTGTATTGATACCCTCTGAAATGAAGCCTTCTATCGCCAATGTTTCTACCACCCACTTTCATTCCTCCTTTCGTCCCTGATATTTGCCTGTCAGTCGCGGAAATCTCCACTCTACAAGGCTTCTATTGGGCCAAATACTTGAGCCAAAGTTGGGTCCGGTACTTAGCCTACAAAGGTTGTTTATAGCTGCAGACCCATCCACGCGCATTGATGCCGGACTCGCCAATCCTCCGATTCAAAAAGTGCCAGCCGGTGGGCAGGAGATGTTCAGTGCTGGGTCGCTGCATGGCAGACGATAAGAAGCGCCCACCACGGAAGATCCCGTCCTTGTCCTTGCAGTGCGCGCTTAGTCAGGTTGATACGGAACGTTGTTCCTCCAGGATCGGTCATCAAACTAAGCAAAAGGTATGCAGGCCAGCACCATAGAGCCTCGAGCTTCAGGGCACAAGGTCCAAGGCTATAACAAAAAAGCAATGGGGTTGAATCGCTGCTCCTACGGGGTGTCATACAAGTTGTGCGCTGATGACGGTTGAAACAAGTCCCCGTTCTCCAACTGCGACGACATCTGAGGCAAGACCCACAAAAATTTCACCTAGACCTTCGATATAGACGAATCCATCGGAATACGGAGCGGTTGGCTCTAAATCTGGCACCATTTCCGGTCTCAGGCGCCTGGTTTCGAGCCTCCCGAAAATCTAGGGGTAAATCGTAGGTGATAATTAGGAGAGAGCAGACTGACTCGCGCGCCAGCCAGACTTGCAGCCAGCTGAAGGTACGAGGCCTTGTTATCTCTTATTATACCCCCTTTTGTCAACCGCGCAGGGTCGACGGCGTTGTGGTCTAGTTCAGTCTTGGCGCTCCTTATTTGAACGAAAACCTTAATTTTGCTTCCGTCCCAAGGAAATCGTTGTTCAGCCACGATTGGCGATGCCCAGGAACGATTTCTGACGACGACGAGCGTTTGGGTACAGAATGGTTAAATTCAAACACAGCGGCGTATCTATTTCTCATGGACACACAATGCCAGGGATACGCCACCAGAGGTTGCTGCGAGAGAAGCGCTCGCTCCTGGGTCGTCATCATGTGCTAAGAAGGCCCGAAAGGCGTATACGACCGACGTTCAGTCTCGCATCATTAATCTTCCATGTTATTTAACCTTTCAGCGCCTCGATGTCGAGCAACCTCACACGAAAGCGAGGACTTTTATCCAGGCGAGATAGTTTTGCGCATGGCAGCGACCAGGCGAGGTACTCCCGGGTCACGACTTCCGGGGTCACGAATACGCTTTCCGTAGCTTTCAATTATTGTTTGACCCCGGGTGCCCTTAACTCTCCTCCGCCTAGACAGTCCGCATCGAAAGCGGCTATGAAGACAGCAACGACCTGGATACGTTGTTCTTTGAACTTTCGATGGTGATGCTACATGCCAGAAAACCGCGTTTCATGGAATTATACACGTGCGCCCATCAAACCCCCAATATCCTAGGTCGGATTAGGAGACACCGGCCGGCGAGCGATTGTAAAGGGCATTTCGCGTGGAACGCGCGACAGCGGTCGTCGCACAACGAACACGAGTGGGGTCCTCCAGAGAACACGTCGACGGACCGTAGAGCACCCGCTGAGCGCGTTGTTCATGGCCCCCAAATGCCACCTTTTTGTCTTGGACAGGTAGGCCTGGCCTGCTTCAATGGTTCTTTTGTTGAGCTTTCCCTATTCGCAACGTGAAGGGTGGATTGTCTTCCAGAAAACGCGGGCAATCTGAATTGCAGGTGCACTATTATCGCGAAATGAACGTGGTTAATCACTCATACAGGCAGGTGCCTCCAAGAACAAGGGCGAGGGGAACGTGCAATAAAGAGGTTGCGTTTCCTGGAAATCCAATGGTCTTGCACCGCGTTGTAGGCACGAAATGGCGAAAAATAATGTCCGCTAAGAAATAGAAGTGTGATAGTACAAGAGGCGGACCGTCAATAGTTCTGACTCAGTCTTCGTCATCGTCCGACTGCGAGAAAATCAGCCGTTTACTGCGGTGAGCGTGTGGTCGCTCGGGTTCTGTACCGCCTCCGTGGGCTGGAGGTGGGTCTGACTGATCCCCGGCCTCCGACGACGGGACAGGTGAGGACCGGGAGGG
>JANKHO010001280.1:0-10443 GCA_027627235.1 Agrocybe chaxingu | reverse complement strand
ATACCCTGTAAAAATACAGTGTTTGATGTATTTTTCCAGCGGATAGAAGTGCATCATTATGGTATTCCCTTCTATGCAGACAGATGCAAGGCGGGTAGAAGGGTTGTAAACCTATGTATAATGCCCTGCAGAACGCTTAAGGCATTGCATATGGACTGCAGAGCCTCCAGCTCAATACAACGGAGACAGCAATGTTTTTCAACCCATGCATAGCTGCTGCAGAGCGCGAAGACGGCGGTGAATCTGTTGAAGGAAGCTGGGCTCAAGCCGAGTGAGCATTGGGCTTATTGAAATGGTCGCTTTGCTCTGGGTCTGTAGACTAATATCTACTATACTGCACAACTCCTGGACCTCGACATTCGGCGCGCAATCATATGCAATTGAGGCCAGTAGTTTGTCTCGTTGATTGAGGAAGACCAGGTTGCCTGGCGCTTTTTTGGGCCAAGCTCCTATCCTGCAAAATCTTAGTGGCGAGAGAATTTCTTCTTCCACTCAGCCTTCCACCAACCAACTTCTTAAACAAGTTTGCAGCTTCTTACCTGAACTCTGAGCCGGGGCTGTACAACTACACCAGGGAAAACCGGGACCCTTGAACGCAAGTAATAGCCGGTCACAACCCTCTTAACGCGTTCAAATGCCGCGCGCGACCTCTATTCTTTCTCACCAGACCCACCTGCTATCATGCCCCTCCCACCGAGGCCCCTCTACCTGGCCCAACGCGCCCCACAGCTCCTCACAGGCCCAATCACCGCCTATGTGCTCATCCAGCTCGCCCATCGTTTCGAACCTTCCTACCAACCTATGACTTTTCAAACGGTTGCCGCGGTCCTCCTGAGCGGGCCAATCTTGTTCGCGCTCCTACTTGCCTATGACGACGTGAAGAACTACCTTGCGACATGGGCGCTTGGTGCGAGGTTGCCTTCCCATATCTTGGACTACAGTCCGGGAAATGCGTGGTCGATTGTGAAGGAGCTGAGGGCAGTTAAGGTGGGATATCTCAGTGCGTGTTTTCTTGTGGTCTGCGTAAAGAGAGGAAGTGCTGACGCGACGGGATGGTTCGGTAATTGATTCAGCGGATGGTATCGAAGAGAACGCCGAGTATTGTGGAGTGTATGTATTCAACCTGAGGATTTTGTTCCAGAATAGGGTACGTGGTATGAACGTACCTCACGAGCAAGGTCGTGCAAAATGCTAACTTCCATGGTTGGCAGATGATCACCCTTGAGCCCGAGCATTTGAAGGTAAGCAACTGTTGTAATAATTCTTCCCCGCTTTCTGTCCATTGTGATATCCAACTCACTGGCGGTCGCTGTCATAGACAATACTGGCTACGAAGTTCGAAAAGTTTGAGAAGGATGCAGAATTTTGCGGTATCATGGGCCCGTTGCTGGGTTCTGGGGTTTTTGCTGCCGATGGTAAGCTCGTTCTCAAAAGCCTAAAGTTGTCATTAAATGAGTTTCTTCCATAGGCGAACTCTGGAAGTGAAGATTCATGTTACATTTTCCCGTATTCCTGCCGTCTCCAACATCTTGCATCGAATTAGATTTCATCGGTCTATGACACGTCCTTTCTTCACCAGAGACCGATTCAGCCATTTCGACAACTTCGAACGACACGCTGACGATGCCATCAGCCAGCTGAAAGCAAGGTTCAGAGAAGGCTGCGCCGTTGACATCGAGGTATGTTGCTTCCTGCCCACACCTCATCCAATATCAAACTTTGAGCAGGATATGACTACCCGTTTCACCCTCGACTCAGCCCCCGAGTTCCTACCCGTCTAACTCGGAGCGCGCAAGGACCACCACACCTTCGGACGCTCTTCGCTTGATGCAGCAACGCGTTTCGCGCTGGCCTTCTCCGAAGCACAGACTATCACGGTCAACAGGGCACCTTTTGGCCTCTGACGGAGTTTTGGCACGACAAGATCGCAGCGCCTATGAAGATTGTGCATTGGATGATTGACCCGATCGTCGCTGAGGCGGTGGAGAGGAAGAGGAGGAATGAGGGGAAGAGGAAAGACGACGAGGATGTGACGCTTCTTGAGGAGCTGGTTAACTCGACGGAGGGTAAGATTACCTTTCCTTTTAATTTTCATTTAGATTTATTCACCTCTTTCGGGCGAAGATCCTATTCTGTTGAGAGATGTCTTTGCTTGTCGCTGGACGCGATACGGTATGCGACATTTTTATACGTCGCCGTTAGAATCTGACACGATCGTTACAGACAGCCAGTACGCTGACTTTCGTCATCTATATGCTTGCAGAATACCCTGAGGTTCTCCGCCGATGGCGCGAAGAGATCTTGAACAAGGTTGGCTCAAGCAGGAGACCGACATACGAGGACATTTGCGACATGAAGTACCTAAGAGCTATTTTCAATGGCATGTCAGCACATTCTCATTTTAATTTGGAGTGGATGTCAAATGTCGTTTCGGTATTGCAGAGACCCTCCGACTTTATCCAGTGGTGTAAGTCCCCCTCCATGACGGGCACGAGAATTCAGCAGCTTACCCTTTTATGATTAAGTCCTTTCAATTTACGGTACGTTCTGAAGTTTGCCATCCAAACAAGGCACACTCAATTTCACTTTCCACAGAATGTCAAAGGATGCCACCACTTGGCCTCCGATCAAGCCAGGGGATAAACCTTTCTACATTCCAGCAAACACTCGGTATCTCTATTTGAATATGTCGTGACTAGAATCTCACTGATGATTTACAGCCTTGGCTATACTGTCCTTGCCGCAAGGATTTATGGGGACCAGATGGTTGGTCGTCCGACTTTAGAACCATCTTTGACAAGTCTGACGACACCCTTTCCCATGTAGCGCTGGAATTTGACCCAGACAGGTTCCTCGACGGCCAACTCCAACGTTACTTGCCTCCCAATCCCTTTATTTTCCTGCCCTTCAACGCTGGGCCCAGAATATGTCTCCGTCAACAGGTGCTTTCTTTTCTCCTCCCTATTATCTCGGGGTCGCTCACCATGGTTATCCGCAGTTCGCGTACAATGAGGTCTCGTTCTTCCTGGTCCGGCCTCTGCAGAGCTTCTCTTCTATTACGCTTGATCTGGATGCCCAGCCAGCCCATTCGCACGCACCGCCGGAGTGGGCGAAGGAGGAAGGGCGGAAGGGCAAGGAGAAGGGAAGGCCCATGGCCCATTTAATAATGTATTTAGAGGTGAGTTGTAGTTTGTGGTTTGGGGCGTTCCTTTGTCTAAAATATCTGATGTCTAGGGAGGATTATGGATGAAGATGGAAGAGGTGAAGACCGCCGATGGCGAATGATCTATTAAAAGCATCATCCTTTGATCAATCCAAGCTCTATCACACAATCTACGTGATGGAAACGCTGGAAACACCTCGGGAATAGCTTCCATGATACTCTTATGTATACCTTAGCTTCTGTCTCGACTGACTGCTTGGTTTAGACTCTGTCCTCAAGCACGAAAATTTTCAATCAATGTTCTGTCAACGCAATGAACCAATCACTCCTGTCGTACACACCATTCACCATCCTTTAACCGCAAGCTTCACGGCCTCAGGCCTCAAGACTTGTCCCGCCAGCACAAAGCCAAGCGTGACAAAGTGGAATCGTGGTTTCTTGGCCTTGCTGCGCAATGGGCGGCAAAACGTCATTGATACAGCCAGAGCACTTGTGTTTTGTGCTTGTCTTGCCTAATTTTAATTCAGAACCGAGGCCCGAAGCTTCTCATATGTATCCTGAAGCTTTCGAGACATTCTCGATTAAATATCCTGAACGTTGAAAACGGAATATGTACCTAAACTGAAACCTTGCAAGGTTGAAAGGTTGAGCGCTAACTCTTCCAATCTCTTCCAGTCTCTTCCGACTTTGTGCCAGGAAACTTCGGCCAAGTGGCTCTTTGACCGCATAATCGAGAATGCCGAGTAGCACTAAGGCATGATACACGTTCTTTATGCGGTTGCTCATCAGTCTATCGACGAATTTGTACATTAGGGTTCCTTCACCTTTTGCCACCACCCACTCCCAGCCCCTTTCACCTTCCCTCCCCATCTTCAGCGATAATGACCTCTACGAAACCCGACACGACTATCGATGAGGACGCTCCCGGAGCACCCATCTCAGTCCCGGACTCGGGAGACCACGGAGAGGGGGGCAAGATTAAGATGATTGTGCAGCTCGTGAAGAAGTGTCTAGGCGTCAAGGACATCGCTGCAATGTGAGTTCTGTTGTCGTTGTTCGTCAGATTGTCATTGAGAAGTGCCCGTCAGGCGGCTGTCGTTGCCAGCTTCATTGATGGAGCCTATACCCAACCTCGAGTACTGGCATTATCTGGACAGGCCCGACATGTTTGCTGCGTACGCTGAGCCGTTTTCGCTCCATTGATGCTATCCTGACCCCAGGTTACTCAGTATCAACGACTCCGATGATCCCTTCATGCGAATGATAGCAGTGTTGCGGTTCACTTTCACGAAAGATCTCAAATTCGTAGTAGGTTCCGTCCCTTCCAGCTGGTCCTTGCTCATACTCTTCAAAGCATGGGAAGGTCTGCAAGCCGTACAACTCCGTGCTCGGAGAGCACTTCAGAGCACACTGGGACATCGTCCCCACTCCTTATGAGATCGAGGAGCTGGCAGAGTCGACGGAGACCTACAAGTCGGAATCGGCAAGCCTGAAGAGCTCCAAGAGCACCACCAGCGGCGTTAGCTCATTTACCAAGCCGAAGACTCCCTCTACGGCCCCCACCTCTCCTCAGCATGGTGCCACCGACGACCTTGCAGGCCAGATGTCCAACCTCAACCTTACCACCCCTATCCGCGTCGTCTATCTTACGGAGCAGGTCTCCCACCACCCACCCGTGTCCGCTTATTATGCCTCATGTCCTGCACGTTCGGTCGAAATGTCGGGTATTGATCAGATATCAGCCAAAGTGTCTGGCACGACGCTACGCGTGGCTCCAGGCGAGCACAATCAGGGCATCTTCATCAAGCTAACGGGCGGACCAGGCGAAGGCGAGCAGTACCATGTTACGCACCCAGTTGCATCTGTAAATGGCATCCTACGGGGCAGCTTCTATGTGACTGTCGGGGACTCGACGATTATCACATGTGAGGGAGGAAAGCCAGGGCATAAGTTCAGGACTGTCATTGAGTACAAGGAAGAGGTGCGTCTCTGTTCCTACCGCCTATTGATATCCTGCCTATATCTGACGCCCTCGCAGTCCTGGCTCGGTCGTGCACACTTCCTCCTGGAAGGCGTCATCCACACTGTCTTTGACTCAGATGCGAATCATTGCTCCGAATGGACCAAGGTCAAGCACGTACCCCAGAACCGAGTCGTTGCGTTCTTCGACGGAACCTGGCGTGGGCGTATCCGCTGGAAACGTGTTGGCACAGGGTCCTACCCCACAGTCGACCACAGCGGTGTCACTCGCTCGACGTCGTCCTCGCCCAGCCCATCACACGTCAAGCTGCCTACACCTAACATTCCTGCGGCGTCATTCTCCAAAGCTGACGTCTCCGGTCGTGCCCCTGAGGAAGAGTGGATGACGCTCCTCGATCTATCGATCCTTGAGGTAGTGCCCAAGGTTGTACGGCCCTTAGACAAGCAACATCCTCGGGAAAGCAGGAAGTTGTGGGAGAACGTTACCGACAAGCTGCTGAAGAAGGAATTCAGCGAGGCAACGAAGGAGAAGGTCACGATTGAGCAGCGGCAGAGAGACGAGGCTGCTGAGCGGAAGAGGACGGGGATCGAGTATGTTTTATTTTCATCCAGGACTGACCAACGACTAACCCCATCCAACAGATTCGTTCCGAGATACTTCGCGAAGGATTATTTGGCTGGTTATGCGGAGTTGACCTCCGATGGTACTCAGGCCGTCGAAGAGGAGTTGAAAGAGAACTCCTCTTACTGCATAGAAGGCGTCGACATCAAGGCGACACTGGCTGCTTAAGATAAGATATTTCCTAACGACTCACGATAACGATGTGGCCACGGACCTTTTTTGACGAATGCGCTGCTCTTCATGTTTCAATTTCAGCTGCAATTAATTCCGTTACCCGCTTCCTTTCTTCTCTCGACTGCTCTGCCCTCCCTTCGCATACACCCCTTTCAACGCTTGCTTCATCCATGGATAGCCCCTTGTACTATATGTCGCTCAAGATCTTGCGCATCTTATCCTTCTCTCCCTCTACACTCCGTTCCTACATATGTATGTTTACCCGTTTTTGAATCGATACCAGTTCATCACGATCTTAATTCAGACATGCCTTCGTTCTTCACTCTTCTTTGAACCTTCGCTCGAATGATTGTCCCAACGTTTCGACGAGCAATTTTAGAGCAATAGGTGCAGACCCAAAGGACGCGATATACCCAAACCCTCCGTGTCTGGATACATTGTGGTCAATCCTCAATCAAACAACACCCAACCTGATCTCACCCGTAGTTGTGCACCACCGGTACCTTCTGCCTTCGTCTCAAATCATTCAGTTTCTAATCGCGGTCCGTATTTTCTGCAGGGCCGGAAACCACATCCCTCTTCGACAATGACAGGGAGAACGTCCTCCACCGTTGGCTCCCTCTCTGCACGGAATTCCGGCGGGGCAATTTCGGGACAAAGCTCAAGAACACGCTCAAGGGTGTTTCTTGTAGTTTCTGCGTACCAATCGTCCGCGACATCTCCACTCCACCTTGGTATCGCGTAGGTCCAGATTATATTCGACTCCCTCGTCTCCCCCACTGAGCGAGATACATTTCTTCAGCCACGGCGGCATCGTCTGGCCGCGAACGGGGTATACCTTCTTGTCCTGCACCCCACCAAGGAACCATGCCCCAGACCCGCGCAGACGATAGTCAGGCTTGGGATACAATGGCGAGGACAACGCAGGCGAACACCCCAGGCCCGCCGTTGATTATCTTGCCACCTGCGCGGAAGGCGTATCGCTGTTTACTAAGCCGTAGGTTATCCCTGAAAGGGCACCAGGGGCAAGGCTTTCCGGTGGATTTGCCTTAAACTATAACACAACCGAAATTTCAAGGTTGCGCACTGGGAAGAAGGCCTGAAGTCTCACGTTTGGCATGTGGGACAAGGTATCGAAGTTTAAATTTAGATGTCGACAGTGCTCGAACTGGGGCAGGCGCATGAAACATCCCTGCGCTGGACCGTCACAGGCGGAAAGATGCCACATCGCCCTGACACTGCTGGCAGAGCTAGATGTTATCGTCGGGAAAATGCAATCTTCTGATTTTAAATATTAGCGTCGTGAAAATGTATTCCCTTTCGGAGTACCGGCGGTACTCCATATAGGTTCTCGGTACTCCATATAGTAATGCATTTTCGAAGCTCTAAAATTTAAAAACAGAAGATTGCATTTTCCAACAGGGAATATCTAGCCCTGCCAGCAGTGTGAACGTCTCCAGGTCGATTTCTGCAGAGATTGGCCATTTGCAGGCAGTAATCCAGTCAGGCCAATGACATGTCCTTTGAGCGGGATCGCTCCAATGCGCCGGTCCAACCACCGACGCTTGCCCACAAACAAGTTGGTCGTTAGACCGGCGCATTGTTGCCGCCGGCTTCGATCACGAGTATCTCCATGCACCCGTGGATGACACCCTCTGCCAAAGGTTAAACGGTTACGAGAATTAGTCCTGTCAAGATGCACCGCTGGCAAGGGATCTTGTTGCTGGGGTGTTTATAAGATGCTTCATGGTCGCTTAAAAGGTTATCTCGTACGAAATCATTTGAGCACAATAACTTTTCAATGCGAGAGAAGGCAAGCCAATTTCCTTATAAGGAAATTATTTGCATCTCATCCGACCGAAGAGTTATTGTTCTCGAGGAATTCGTGTGAAGAAAAAGCCTAAATTTAGCAACTAAGAAGCGTGTTCAAAACATTTGTTTCGGTCCGACAGGCCTTGCCAGCAGTGATGGCCGCTCAAGAATTTTTGAGATATAAGCTCTGCAGAACCCGCTCAGTTCTGATGCAGCAACCCCAAACACGCCCGACACTCTTTCGACCCCCTCCTCTGGATGCCAGGATCCAAGATGCAACACATTTCGTCCCTTGCCTCCCTCTGCTCTTCGGGACAACTTCCCGCTCCAACTCTCTTCGGCGGAAACATCCTTTCTGTATCCAGCCAACTGGTCTCCAACTACAGCTCATACGTTCCCGAGGCCTACAACTACAACCATCCCGCCGTCTCCGTGGAGAACGTCGACTTTTGCAATGTCACCGTGACGTATACGCATCCTGGCCATGATGACCAGATTCACGTTGAAGCCTGGCTTCCCTTGGAATGGAATGACCGACTGCAGGCTGTGGGCGGAGGCGGCATGGTCGCTGGTCGCTTCGCTCTCTCCTACATATTCATGGCCGGGGCGATCGGCCAAGGTTATGCGACTGTCAGTACTGACGCCGGTGTGTCGACTGATCCATCCGGTTATGGGACATGGGCATACCTGAGCCCCGGAAACGTGGACCTGCATGCTATGCAGAACTTCGCTTCTGTTGCACTGAATGACGAGGTAAATGTTTATCCTTTTGCAGGGACTATCTCACTGATCATAAGTAGGCCATAATCGCTAAGAGCGTGATCGAAAGTTTCTACGGGCGTCCGCCGAAGTACTCCTACTGGAGTGGCTGCTCCCAGGGTGGCAGGCAAGGCCTCATGCTCGCTCAGCGTTATCCGACAGCGTACAACGGTATCGTTGCCTCGGCACCAGCAATAAACATACCCTCCTTCACGCCCTCGTTGTACTGGCCGCAGTTGGTCATGAACCTGCTGGGCAAGTATCCTCGTAATTGTGAGATAAGTACGATCGCCGATGCCGCCATTGCCGCATGTGACGAGAATGATGGCGTTGTGGACGGTCTCATCGCGGATCCGGATGCATGCGATTTCGATCCCTTCAGCATGGTGGGAAAGATTTTCAACTGCTCCGACACAGGGGCGGTGATGCAAATCAGCGAAGCTGCCGCCACAGTTGCAAATGCGACATGGACTGGACCGATATCACCAGATGGAAAGCAGCTGTGGTACGGCATGGAGAAAGGAACACTCATTGCGGGAACTGATGGAGTCGCATCCGGCATTGCCTCGACGGAATGCAGCAGCAATGGAACCTGCACTGGACAAACCAGCAACAGCGGCGCTGGTTGGTTGCTATCCACCGTCCTGAAGGATGCTTCCTTCGACTTGACCAATTTGACGTTGGTGCAATATTCTTGGTTGATGCACATCAGCGCTGTGGAGTGGAAATCTTTGTGGAGCACGGACGAGCCTGATTTGACCGCGTACCGCAATGCAGGAGGCAAGATTCTTAGCTACCATGGGCTCGTAAGTCTGCTCTTTCACTTCGGGGTCCCGTCAGGGATATTCCTCAAAACTCGAATGAGGGACTGACATACTTGCAGGCCGATCCCAACATTCCTCCTAAGGCTACGCGTCATTACCACGAGGCTGTTTCTTCCGTCATCCCAGAAGTCAACGACTTCTTCCGCGTCTTCGAAGTTCCAGGACTTCAGCATTGCTCCGGTGGCAATGGCGGACAACCAACTACCATTTTCGATCAAATGCGCGCCTGGGTTGAGAATGGCACTGTCCCAGAAACACTCCCCATCAGCTTCACAGACATACCGTTGGCGATAGCGAGCAGGTCTGTCTTAGCAAAGCAAGAAGCCATCTCCAGGTTGATGGGGTCCTCTCCTTGTGACAAGAGTTGAAGTCACACGGGATTATTTCTATTTCCTNTTTACATAAGCTCGTCCACACATATGTTTCAAAGGATTATCTCGAACACGAAGAGAAAGGAAGTANGGTNATNTGAAAGTATAAGGGCGATAAAAGGCAAAGAGGGGGGTATGAACAANAAATNTTATCTAATAAAAANGCGTCGANGCGTCGCTCACTCTCATAGGCTCTAAGNAATGANATTTATCCCCTCTGCAGTGTGGGCTGCTCGGCCTAGTCCGAGCGTNTAACCAGCNCCCACGGACTGCCTCGCTTGCATCAAATACGCTCTGAGGATTATNATCCATAAAATTCTCTGAGGACGCTTTAACTGGGAGTTACTTAGGCGCCNGCTTTCAGGAAATCCTACGAGGGCTATGATAGTGTGATTACTGGGAAGCCACAGGCAGACATGGATNGTATCTGGGNCATCGCATTTAAATGGACTCCCAGCTAATGTTCTAAGACTCTCGAGCATCTCACATAATTCCTTTCTCTTTGCTGTTGCTTGGTAGGAGGAGGAGGGTCTATTGTTCATTTTATCACACACGCCCTTGGTGCTCATTTCTTTCACTCCCTACTATTTTTCGGGCAGTGCACGACCAAGAAAGAGGTAACATCAGCAAGGATTATGGCCCGAGCCGACCCGATCCCATTTTGGCGCCTGCGCCTCTAGCGTCGCCATCTCGCCACAAGGTGTGCGCTTTAGCTTACTCTTTTGTTCACTCTCCGTA
>JANKHO010000128.1:0-39587 GCA_027627235.1 Agrocybe chaxingu | reverse complement strand
TACCTTCAGCAATACGGCGCCGTCGACTCCCCTCAGGACTTTGGCCAGCCCGTTGAGTGGACAGACCTCTCAGCGTCGTCGGCGAGCGACGGGGTAAGCAGGGGCTCATCACGGTTATAGAGGACCCGTACAAGGAGGACGACTGCGGGACAAATTGTGCGACTAACGCCGGCCCTAATGCTAGTGTGGCGCACGCGAGCTGAGACGGTGGAAGGGGTATCGCCGCCAACGCTCAGCCTTTCGCCCTTGTCGCCGTCGAGCGGGAGTTATTACTTTTCGACGATGCAGCCAGCGCCACCCCCGTCATTGTCGCCTCCTACCCTACCCTTACCTTCATCAAGTTTCTCGACGCTGACGGGGTGGGCGGGAGACGATGACTATAAATTCCATGGTCAGCATCACCCGCATCTGTTAGCATCGTCGAGCATGAGGTCGTGGCCTGAAACGTCAAGCACTCATACCTCCATGGTTGCGTCGCCGACCTCCCCTTCTCCTTGGTACACGGCCCACCACGACACTGGAGTGGTGTGGGGTGCGGACCCCTCTCAAGGCACTATGCAGCGCCCCCAGCTCCATCACCCCGGGTTGCCTACAACGTCGACCGACTGGGATAGGATGGAGTACCGTGCTGGGACCGACATGGGCCTCGCTGTTGGCCCAAACCCGGTGCCGAGGACGTTAGATTTCCAGGAGGAGCTCAGGAGGATGCATGGTGGCGGCTAACATGAAGCATCGCATGCCGTGTGTCGGTATGCGGTGATTTTATAATCATCTTGGTTTCCGTTCCTTCTGTCATTTCATGTGTCTCCGATCTCTCACTCTTTTTTGCTTATTTTGGTCATTGTCATGGTCGACGCCTCTTACCGATCCCCTCGCTCTTTCTTCTCTTTTTTGTCCTTGTCATTGTAGCTGCTCAGTGTATACCAGTCCCTTTTCTTGTCTATTTCTTCTACAGTCAACATCCAGCATCGCTCATTACTTCATCTAATAACCAACTATCCCACTCTGCCCGCCATCTATTTATTTCATTCACGCGCATTCTATCCTCTCCTTTGGCTATCAATATCAAGTACAAGTCATTTTTCATTGCTCTACTCACTTCATGCCACCTATGTACATATCCTAACCTTTGTATACTCACACTGCTCCAGCCTATCTTGTTTCAGGCTTTCTTGACTACCTCCTAAATTCTACCTCAGCATCTCACTTACCTACCTACTTCGCATTTCCATGTCCATAGCCACAACGCTCTCTTCCTTGGTGTACCATATCATTCAACTCGACCGCTCGCTCCTCGCTTGCTATTTTCTTGCTATTTCTATTGCTATTCATCTTCGTCTCTAGTTCGCATGCTGTTGCCTACATATTAAAGGCTGCAGCCAGTTTGTTCGACTGACAAAGGATTTGCTAATTTCAGTCTATATTGCGCCACAGGTGCCTCCAATAGACGTTGCGTAAGGGCCTACTTAACCCTTTCGCTTCACAAGTCAGCTAGCAGTCATCATCGTTGAATTTCCCTTCATAACATCTGTTCACAACATAATGACATACATAACTACCGATACACTTCTCGTCGTACTTCATAATCAAAATCATCTCATGTTTGCCAACAAGGACTTCACGCCAGCCCAAACCTCCTCGCCCGAGGGACGGATCTGGTTGGCGGGAAGGACAAATCCGTTCGATCCAGTGTCGCGAAGTTCAGCCGTGAAGGAATATTTAACCCTCCTATCCCAGGTGTCGATTGTCAGTCAATTGACGAATCCAGTGGAAGAATCGGAAGGACGTACGAAACATCATAGGCGTAATCGACAGAAGACCCAGTAGCAGCGTAGATAGTCGTGCAGATCGGGCCCGAGGTAAAGCGTGTGCCGTAGACCGCGCGGAGGGCGGTGGTGAAACCGGAGGCGAGCTGCCCGAATTCCGTGTTGTCTGTAGAGAGCTTTGTGCAGGAATATCCGTACGCTGGTGCGAGCCAATATGTAAGATCCTATTGCACTTTTGGTATGAAGAGAGGGGAGGAAACGTACGATACATGAAGAGCTGGCTGTAAGAGTGCCAGTCGAGGAACATTTTCGCGCCGACGGCAGAGTTTGCTTTGGCGTTTATGAAGTCAGCCAGGTTTTGGGTCTCGCGGGCGTCTAGAGGGGCAAGGCCCTGAGATAATAGCATCAGTAGGTAACAAATTAAAACAAATGTGAGAGGACAAACCTTGAATGTCTCTGAGCAGGGGCTCGTCGAGGCACCGTTCGTTTGAGACCAGGCGACGTTCCAGTTACTGAAATCTTCACTTCAGTATTTCGCCCACGCAATATTTTCAGCGAAATTCGTACCGGTTAATATCCCTACCATAGCAGGCGCTACCAGAGGGAGGAGCTTGCCTGTTCTTACGCCAGAGACGCGTGGTGGTCTGAGTGTAGACGAATCCTTCATGCGAGTTTCAGCCGGGTATTTTCCAGAAAGAAGGTCACCACACACCATCGGGGTTAACGACCGGGAAAATGTAGAAATCGTATTTGTCGACGTATGATTTGACCTCTGTGGAATTGGCGTAGTTGTTGAGGAGAGTGTACGCCAGGTATTCGGTCGTCTACAGCATGATCATCAGGAATGGTCGTTACCAGAACCTCAGTGGTTTCTATCGACGAACCATGGTCGTGATCCATTCCCGAGCATGAACAGTACCATGCCAAATAATAGCAGGCCTCGTACCAGAGCCGCTCGAGCCGAAGATGTTGATTCCTTTGATGTCGCGGCCGCCAACGGACGTGCCAGAACTGACAATCTTGGCGTTGTTGGGGAAGGTAGCCACCAAATCATCCAGGAAGGTCAGATGGTCAGCATACGAGTGGTACGCGTTGAACCACGCTTGGTTCGCCAATCCAACTACACCCAGCGTCAACACGGCTACGGACGGAAATCGCAGTTGCACTTACCGAGCGCCTCAGCATCGTCACTGGCGACCTTCTTGCTCGCCGCTGCGATCATGCCTTCGCTCTCCTTTCTGATGCTGGCTGCAAGGTCTTCGTGCATCGTCTCGATCGAATTGGTGATTCCGTCCTGGTCGAGGATTGCCTGAGCAGCAGTCGTGAAGGCGTCGAGCTTCGTCTTGGGCACCTCAACGTCGATGTGCGAGTTGGGGCGAGAGACGGACGTCCATGAGCTGAGGTCGAATTGAGAGACTAAATCGTCGAGGGCTGCCGTGGTGTTGCCAGTCGGGACGCGTAAAACCTTCACGCCGATGTAGGGGAAACTGTTGTCGTGAACGGGGAGGGCAAGCACGGGCAGGATGGCCGCGAGCAGTGCGAAAGCGCCAGTGAACCTCATGTCTTCAACAAGGGCCTAGTAGACAAAGTACTGTGTTGCTCAAATCGAGGCAAGAGCATCGCTCAAGATAGAGAAACATGGAATATATAGATTTTGTCGGCGAGAGATCCGGACGGCGAGGATGATGAGAGACGCATGCAAACCCAATATCATTCGCACAAGATCAATAGATAGAAGTGACCCCGGCCCCGTAGTAGAGTATGTATACTAGCTTGCGAGGAAGAAGTCCATACGGCAAAGAACACGAGGCCAGCGATGAGGGTCCGCCGACCGCATGGAGAGGACTTCTTGGATAAGATTTCCATGCGCTAGTGTGCTCTGTGCTGGAGTAGTCAGATAACGCATAAAACACCCTCTTGTCGGTCGGAGTGTTGCTCGAGAATAGTATCCATAAGGGTGAGCGGGGAAGCGAGGAAGCATTGCCAATCTGCTGCTAATCTAGGCTCATCTTATCGATGCAAATTGCCGCCCAATTTCCGGATATTGCGGTCGATCATGTCGAGCGGAAACTATTTCCCAAACAAGCTTCCCTCAAGGCGTCGGAAGACAAGGAATTTTGGAATCCAACGCTAGAGACTTGAAAGCTTGCGCATGGATCAGTGGACTAGATTTTGAATCGCAACCTCTCATGGATGTCGAATGCAAGGTTCGGGCTCCAGGAAAAGCCGAAAAAAGGCATTCACTTTCTCGACCCAGAACCCTTCATCACGAGAGCGATAAGACCGTTTAGCGTCCCGCTGATTTGCCCACCTTGAGTTGAGAGAGTAAAAATAAGCCTCCCAAGACTGATTTTGACTCGAGCAAGGGAGATGTGTCGTGTGGGGTGCTGGGCACCTGCCTCGACCGTTTGACCCCGACAACGACCCCAAGCCGTCCTTGGCACAGCACGGAAGCTTCTTGGATAAAAAAAGAACGGCCAGGGATTCGTTGAATGAACGAAGACGCAGTCCTTCGAAGTTCGAACGGGGCACGATTGCTGAAATCTTCCTACTTCGTTCCGACTTTGATGTCAATTGATCAAAGTCCGTCACTGGGAATCTACCTTAAAACACATTTCCAGCCTATACTCGATACACGTTTGGAACTCATCATGACTCATCTCTGGTCGTTTTCTCATTATCTTAAGTTCGCCAGCAAGTACTTCACGCCTGCCCAGACCTCTTCGCCTGAAGGCCGGATCTGGGACGCAGGTAGGACGAACCCGTTCGCGCCTGTGTCGCGTAACTCTGCGGTGTAGGCGTATTTAATTCCCCTACGAGTCATCGGTGATTAGCCCGGGGATGAGATGGCATTTCCAAGAAAAACGTACGAGACATCATAGGCGTAATCGACGGAGACGCCGGTGGCGGGATAGATCGTGGTGCAGCTGGGGCCGGTTGTGAATCGTGTACCGTAGACAGCGCGAAGGGCGTTGCTGAAACCCGCTCCGAGTTGTCCAAGCTCGGTGTTGTCTGCGGCGACCTTGGTGCATGAATACCCGTACGCTTGGTACAACATGATTAGTCCCCGCGTCGGGGAATGAGTATAGATACTCACGGTGCATGAACAGCTGGCTGTATGAGTGCCAATCGATGTAGAGCTTTGCGCCGGCTGGTGAGCTTGCCCTCGCGTTCAGGAATGCAGAGAGACCCTGGGTTTCGCGGGCGTCATGAGCGGCGAGTCCCTGAATCACGATGGTCAACAAGTGTAGATGGAGCGTTAGTAGGGCAAAGGAGAGCACCTTGAACGTCTCGGAACATGGGTTCGTCGAAGCGCCATTCGTCTGGGCCCATCCGATGTTCCAGTTCCTTTAGGTAGCCATTCAGAATTTTGTTCGACCAAGAAGAGTAACAGAAATACATACCGGTTGATATCCCTTCCGAAGCAAGTGCTGCCGGAGGGTGGACTTTGCCTATTCTTTCTCCAGAGGCGCGTGGTTGTCTGGCTGTAGACGAAGCCTATCCCGAGGATGACCCCAAAGTCCCACTAGAAAGCGTAGTATGACATACCATCGGGATTGACAACAGGGAAGATATAGAAATCGTAGTTGTCGACATATGACTTGACCTCGGTCGAGTTTGCGTAGTTGTTGAGAAGGCTGTACGCAAGATATTCATTCGTCTGGAAAGGAAATATAAGGCTCTCTATGCGCTCCACAAAGCGAAAAAGGTGCACACCATCGAAGAGATCCATTCGCGGGCGTGAACAGTACCATGCCAGATAACAGCAGGTTTTGCTCCAGAGCCGCTCGAGCCGAAGATGTTGATGCCCTTGATGTCGCGACCACCGACGGACGTGCCAGAGCTGACAATTCTCGCGTTATTAGGGAAAGTGGCGACCAGGTCATCGAGGAAGGTCAGATGGTCGACGTAGGAGTGGTAAGAGTTGAACCATGCTTGGTTGGCGAGTCCGACTGAAGTTGGATTAGGGTGCCGCCTCACGAAGATGAAAGTTGGAAGTACCTAGAGCTGCTTCACCCTCGACATCTAAGTTCACAACCTTCTTGCTTGATGCAAGTAGGTACTCGCTCTCCTTCCTGATACTGGCTGCGAGATCTTCGTGCATCGTCTCGATCGGGAAGGTAATGCCTTCTTCGCTGAGGATGGTTTGGGCCGCCTTCGTGAAGGCTGCAAACTTGTACTTGGGAACCTCGACGTCGATATGAGAATTGGGCCGAGAGACAGCCGTCCACGAGCTGAGGTCGAACTGAGCGACGATGTCATCGAGTGCGGTCGTGCTATTGCCAGTTGGAATGCGTAGGACCTTGACGCCGATGTATGGGAAGCTGTTGTCGTGAACGGGGAGGGCAAGCGCCGGCAGGACAGCCAAAGCCAGAGCGAAGGCACGAGTGAGCTTCATATCGTCGACAGCGAGCCAGGTAAGACGAGGTGGGGTGAGCCTTGGTCAAGCCAACACGAAGAACGCCATGACGAGACGCTCACTGGTTATATAGGTGTCCGCGAACGGAAGCTCTCTGGGATTCAGAGGCATGAGATGGTGACCATAATCACTAAGAATCGCGACATAGACGACCATGGAAAGGCTATCCACAGCAGAGTGCATCCAAGCTGGCAAGCAGGACGCCCATATGTCGGAGGAACACGAGGTCAGCGACGAGGGGAGGCCGACCGCATGGAAAGGAGTTCTTGGGACAGAATTATCCATGCGTTGACATGGTGCAATGCAGGAAGAGGTAGATAACACAAGAAAGGGCCCTCTTATTGCCCATGGCCAACATGCGATAGCACAGGTAAAACGGGCGAGGAGAAGGTGCAGCAATACTCCTCGAAATCGGAAGGCGGAAAGGGTGGGGCAAAAGCAGTCACAGGTCCCTCCGACTCCTGTCGCAAAGTTATTTAGTTTTGAGTGGGGTGTCCCAGGTGTCCCTGGGGTGTCCTCGTAAAAACCCTTGAAGATGCCAAGACCCACCTGAGACTGGGATTGTCCGGACATCGTGTGGTTGGTTAGAGAATGTCATGAGCACTTTTAACGGCCGCCCCATGCACCTTGGCATGCACCTTGGCGTGAAGAATCGCGTTTTGTAATATTTTCTGTTTTTGAGTAGAAGCCCAAGTCAGATACTTACGTCGGTCATATGTAGTGGTTCAAGAAAATGCTGCCGTGGCAACTCCCTGTGTGCCGGTTACCCCGCAAGGCTTCACCCGAACAAACAAACCGGAGCATAAGTACTGGCATGGGTGTCTTCCGACTTCATTTCCGTTCCTCCCAGGTCACCGCTACAGTTCAGCTAATCTGAATCCTCTCTACTGCCATTTGACTCACAGGCACCCGAAGGGCGAACGACATTTCTGATCTGAAGGCGTCATTGGAAGGAATTCTGCCCACACGATTCACAACGAACGTTCTGGTCTTGGCAGAAAAACTATCTCAGCACTCAACGACTTGTCTAATCGCTGTTTTAGTGCTGACTCTGGCAACAAGCTGGACGCCACGCTGGACGACTTCATAGGACGTGCAGTGGCCGCTTACAGGACGCGCTTATCCATGAGCGAGACGTCTGCGATTTGGCTGTAGAAGAAAGGGCATGACATTATGAACCTTCCTCTGCCAATAGTCGCCGAACTCGAAGCGTTCGCTATACAAAACACTAATTGCAACATCGTCCGGCAGAACGAATCACAGCGCCGCCGCCCGAAGCCGCTAGCAGCTAGTAGCACGACTATCAACAATTCCTGGTTCTTCGAGGATCCCACACAATGGCCTCATTCTTTCGTGAAATTGCAGTATCCTGAAGTGCACGGGTATAAAAATCTTCTGGGAACGTTGGTTCTACAGGTGGCCCTAAATTCTCGAGCCGACTTCCAGACATGAAGCTCTCGATCATATTCCTTGCGCCATTGCTTCCCTTCGCGCTCGCCGACTATGCCGGAGACATCGTAGCGTTTTGGTGAGTTGCTGTTATTCTTCAGGAATTGTGTACTCGATCTCATTTCTCGTCAATAGGAATGTGCGCACAACTTTCGCGCTGAACGCCTCCTCCCCGCGTTTGTCGTCTCTGCGAGAAGGTTACTACGGCGCGCTCGTCCAAACCGCCGTCCTGAAGGCTTCCGACGACTCCCAAGGCTTGTCGAGGAACACACGCCAACTTGCTCTCAGCCATGCCGCCCACGATATCCTGACGACAATCTTCCCGGCGCAATACCGTAACATTGACGCGTATTTACGGGAGGCGGAGGACCAAATCCAAGCTTCGGTGCAGGAAGCGAGGAGGGGCAGGGAAATCGGCGAACGCGCTGTCACAAGGACTGTCGCCGCTCGTGCCGGAGATGGTGTCGCAAGAGTAGGTTCTTCAGATTCAAGACACGATTGAATACTTACGGATCTTCGCTCCAGTACATCCGTTATGATTTCAAAACCCCCG
Source organism: Agrocybe chaxingu (assembly GCA_027627235.1). NCBI lineage: Eukaryota > Fungi > Basidiomycota > Agaricomycetes > Agaricales > Agrocybaceae > Agrocybe > Agrocybe chaxingu. Next base: position 31,399 of record JANKHO010000128.1, on the reverse strand, counting down.
CTCCGGGCGTCTATCAGGGCACGCCTCCGACTAACGGCATTCCAGCTGATCCGAATGGACCGTTCATCAAGCCATTTGGGGGCGTCAAGCAGCTACCGGTCTGGATTGCGCCTCCGGATGTTCGCAGCGAGGGTTATATCGCGCACCTCCAGCGAATCAAAGAAAAAGGAGCCCGCGTCAATAGTACTCGTACCGCCGAAGAGACTGAGGTAAATTTCTGCTCTGATCATTCTTCGTTCCATCAACTCACACCTACAACCTGCAGATCGGTTATTACTGGCTTGAGTCCTCGATAACTTACTGGAACCGCTTCGCGCGCGCCATTGTCGGAAATTCCCTCAGCACCGATATCAGCAAATCCGCAAAATTCTTCGCGCAGCTCAACTGGGCGATTGCCAATGCTGGTACAATCGGATTCGACGCGAAGCACCGCTACAACTCCTGGCGCCCCATCACCGCTCTGCGCTGGACCGAGCCATTCCTCTTTGGCGGCGCTGACCTCAGCGACCCCACTTGGGAGCCGCTCGTCACGACCCCGGTGCACCAAGACTACCTCTCGGGACACGCAGTGTACGGCTCGAGCGCAGGCGGCATCATAGCGCACTTCTTGGGGACAGACACTATCGACCCGCCGGTTACGCTGAGCTCTACGGTGACGGTGGACAATGTCGGTGTTTTGACGCGCACGTACAGGAATGTGAGCACGGCTGTGAAGGAGAACGGGGACTCGCGCGTGTTTGTTGGCGTTCATTTCCAGTTCGCGAGCGATGAGGGAAACAAGGCAGGACAACGTGCTGCGGATGATGTCTGGCGCCAGGATGCGAAAGGGTACTTGTAAACTTTTTTTTGTCGTGTATTTTTTCTTGTCACGATATGACTCAAATATACCAGCTGAGAACTCCTCTTTAATTTAGGCCTTTCACGTCACTTACGTCCTGACATCCAGCCAATCGCTGTGGGGTGACTCGTTCGATGAGCTTCCCAACGTAATCGTTCTAACAAGCTCTACATCCAGCCAGGGTTGAAGAGCACCCCAGGTTTGATTCATGTTCTTCTGGCGAGGATTGGTTGGTCGGAAGACCCCTCAATAGCAATGGCATGCGACATGGAACGGTTGACGGAAGGCAAGTGGGCTGGTGATCGAGTTGATATTCGCTTGTTGGAAGGCGCTGATCTCGAAGGCTGGGTCAATGCAAGTGATGCTGAGGCAGGTAGATTGCAGACGATATGGGCGGAGGATGGTTGGTAAACGGCAGCACTGAGGTACCCATTCCGTACCAGCATCAAATTATGTAGCAAGCGAACGGAAATAGTTTGTGGGTCAGCAGAGAAATGGCGAACGAACTGGCGACGTGATATACGTTCAATTTCGGATGATCGTGTCGTGTAAGGACGTAATCAAACATGAGGTCTACACCTGGCTCATTGTGGGCGTTTCAATCGACGGGCTCAAATACCCAGAAAATGAGGCGTCTCCCCACCCACTCGCATACGGATTCGCTCCTCTGACGGTCTCCGCACAGCAAGATGGGGCAATACTGGACCATAAACAATATTGACAAAGCACAGAATACCGGCCACCTTGGCAGACTCGGGGAACTGTTCTTCGACCTGAGGCCCGTCGAGATTTTATATCTGCTGGCTATTCCACTTGTTCCCATAGATTCATCTGCATCGACACTCGATGATCGGGACGTCATACTTCCTGGTACATGGGCGGGAGATCGCATCATCGCACTGGGGGACTACGCAGAAGATTGGCCGATTGGGGCGTTCGTGCAGGAGGACTTTGGAAGGGTCGGGCCTAGGGCAACCTTCGACAACACGGTTCCCCAAGAGTTCGTCTGGACCTGTTCGAAGAAACGCCTATTCCATTGCGCAAACGAGGAAGAAGCGTACCCACAAGACCGCGTGTGGGTCCTTCGGAATTTGACGAAGAAGGTGTACGTACGGTCAAATAGAGTGCCAGATGAGGTCGAGGAAGGGAAGTTGAGTTATGGAAGCCCCGCCTTCGACGGGAGAATACCCGGACTTGCCCAAATAATGCTCGGCCGCATCGCCTGGTCGAGCGACCCGATGATCAACATGGAGTACAACAAGAATGAAGATATCACCCGTGGTACGTGGGCGGGCGATCGGCTCGATGTACGCTTGTTTGAGACGGTTCGAGAAGATATGAAGGCAGATGGATGGCAGGACGTCAGTCGAGCCGAGGCCGAGCGCCTCTATCAAATTTGGCTAGTCGATGGATTTGGTGGGGGATGCCTACCCGATGACCCAGTTGAAGACGATTAATTGGAGGGGTCAGATGTACGGCAGGTACTGGTGAATCAAATGATTCTGGTGATGTTATCTAAAGCGCGCCAGATATGCATCAGAAGGAGTGTTGTAGAAGATTTCAGTCCCAAAAATTGCAAGAGAACGGTGCGACTACTAGTCCGCACCGCTTTTCCGGGTTTGTCTCTGGGTTGCAAGTGCATTGTTTGACGTAACGTTTGTCTCGCAAAAGCGTTTGAATATTCCATGAATCATCTCTCTGAGAGCCCTCCTCCACAAACCAAGATACTTCCTTCAGCGGCTTCATTCAAATATCCAGGGTTTGGACTGGTTTGGAGAAATTTTGCAGTTGCGTCATGCGGTGTGCGATCGGCAAGCGCCGCATATAAGCGCCGGCGGCACCGTATCAAAAAAATGCTCGGCACCCACAATCAGAGAAAATGCTCGGCACTGACAAAGCCAACGGTTACGATCTAAATCAAAATTGCCCGCAGCTCTTTCTTTCACCACGTCACTGGCGCTGGCATTGGCGTCCTCCCGTACATCTCTTCAGTCTGAAGCACCGACTCCACCGTCACTCCGAACCCAAAGAGGGCGAGCAGGCGAATGTACTCCTCACAGAACGACTTAAATACGGGGACCTCGACCTAGGGTGAAGAGCATCTCGCCTGCGTTATCAAGGCGCCTTTCGTGCAAACAGCAACCCGACAAGCCACACTTTGCCCGCACGGCATTATCAATCCCCTTGGTCTCTCCACCATCTTTCAGGATAACCATCATGATAATCGGGCGGCCGACGATAATGTGGGTCTGGGTGGCCCTCTTCGGGAGCACACTCGGAGTGAGCGGGCATGTAGCTGCATGGCACAAAGGTGCGTCTCTCCTTCCCACCGTCCGATTCGGTCTTGCTGACCATGACCATATCCAGGCATGTATTGCCTTAATGGAACCACCCCTGGTGTCGACGATGGTAACACCAACGCCGCTGTTCAGCCTTTGTACCAGGTATGATGGTGGTTCCATGAGTCCTCCTTCCTCATTTCGTCTTCATCCAGCTCGAAGAGTCGGAATGGTGGTTTCATCACGTTAACGAGTGCGACATGTTCCCTCCCACGAAAGGAGATTTTCTCGAACTGTATGGCCGCTCACTTCCTCCTTCACATAGCCAGGAACTTATCTCGTTTATGTGCATAGACCAGCGAACGGCGAGTTCACGGTTGAACTCGCGGTCAATCGAGCTTTCACGACGCTTTCCTACAATGGAGCGAACACAGCGATATTTGGTGATGGGAGGGATCACCCAGGTCTAGGGGTGACACGGGATGGGAAGGCGGATGGTGACGCATGCATCTCGGACCCCAACAGTGCGTCAATCTGTTATATCATTCCTGCAATTCCGTACGCTTACTGTCCCCCTTTCAGTCCACACGCAGAACGAGACCATGGCGGCTGGGACCATTTTCGCCATCTCCTACGTTTCTGATCTGACGCAAGTGACGAAAGAGAACCTTGTCGTCTTCACAGCTCTGTACCAGTACGTCAATTATTCCCCCTCGACATCTCTATACCGCATCTAAACGAACATCTCCACTTTACAGTACACCTTGGCGCCGACTTGCTACCTACAAAGTACCTAATCTGCCCGCCTGCCCAGAGGAAGGATGCATCTGTGCCTGGGGTTGGGTTCCAAGAGGCTGCGGCGAGCCGAACATGTACATGCTTGGCTACCGCTGTCGCGTTGTAGGTGACACCGGAGATGCGGCAGTTGCGCCTGGAAAGCCGCCTGTGTGGTGCGAGGATGAACCGGGTCGGTGCGTCCAGGGTGCGAAACAGGTATGTTCCACTTTGCTCATTTGGTAGTTTATGTTCCCATGCTGAACTTCTTTCTGCGCCTTAGATGGTTTTCTGGAACCAACTTGAAGGCAACAACGTCCAGGTCTCTGGTGTCGATCTAGCTGGCGAGCCGAAGGCCCCAACGTACAATATGCGGATGGGCTTCGCTGACGGGCCACAGAACGATATCTTCGCAGAGAGAGGCTCTGCAAATCCGACCTTCATTGCGCCAGCGCCGACGCCGACACTAAGTGGCTCTGCGTGGAGCAAGACAAGAGGGATCAGCACGGTGTTCCTTGTGCTCGCCGTTTTGCTGTTGCAAATCAGGCTTTAGGTTGGCAGAGCCTCCCTCAATTGTGAGCACTACGGAATGTGTCAGCAAGCTGAAACTTACCGTTATTCGATTCAGTCGGAAGGCGCATACCACTTCCGCACCAAGCTTTGCCTAGGACAACTACGCCCTGCGAACTCTTCACGACTACTTGTAATACTACTTTCAGACCTAGAACTCTACCTACTATTGAATGATCAGCCGTGGATTGGAGATGTTGACGATGGCTTGCATAATTTATAGCTAGAACAGTCTGATGAATGAAGTGGTTGCTGGGCAGGTCACACGTCACGAGGAAGAGCGGTGATCGTATTTGCAATACCGAATTCCGTATTTGGTATCTGCGCCACTGTGCGCACATGTTGCGGTTGGCTCGTTTAATGGGTGGGCTAGATGCATGACGCTCAGCGACGGAGCTTTAATATCTTCGTTTCTCCGTGATCACCGCTTCAATGGCCAGCATGGATGCTATGCAAACTAAATCAGACTCACACTGACAATTAACCATATTGGTCTATACCTCAGGTTTTAGCTTTCATTTCAGGCCTTGACAGCGCTGCCCTGAGGAACAGACCTGAAACAAATCAAGCCATATTAAGAACATCTCCAATAACGTAGGGCCAACCACACACCTTCACAAAGACCTGCTGGGTCCCTTCCAGAACTGATTTTCAAGTCCTCAAGCGCATCTTATACCCTTGCTGCCATATTCCAGTGGTAGAGTGATCACAACTAAATTCATGAACCATTCACAGTCGCTGCTCAAACCGTTGACTAACGCCTTCTTTCATCTACTCTGCGCGTAATTTTCTGTCTGAATTTGAAGTGACGCGTTGTTTACTAGAATAAATCGCTGTGTAACTCTTGGAGTCGTTCTTATTTATGTTTGGCCGTGTGTAGATATGATCCCTGAATTGGTTCCACCGACCAGCGTATCGGTGCTCTTATGCCTTTGTCTTTCGCCTGGACCACTTCTCCCGCATCATTCTAATGGGGTTCTAAACATTTAGAAGCTGCAGGAGGTATACCTACCATGAGATTGATAAGCTCGGCACCCCTGTTCTTCCAGCCAGCAGGCGTGCCGCATTTGTGGGACAAATCCCAGTATTCGACCCTGCACCCCCGAACCTCCTCCATTCTTCTTCCCATTCTTCTCCCCACCAACCCACCGTATAACCAACAGTCATTTCACCTCCGCTCCGCCTGCTAGCCTCTCCCACTCCAGGTACTCGACAATTTCATGGTCTAGCAAGGCTGCCATACCGGCAATAGCCTTTCACGTCACTTAATACGACATGACCCGGCCTTTCTTACCTACTGAAGGACCTACGTCCACACCCCACATCCTCGGAGAGAAGTTTTCTGGCTTTCAGGTCTATCCTCCTAATATCCCCACGGCCGGAGAAATTGACATCAGTTCCTTCCTTACTCTCTGCTTCTGCCTCTGCCTCTGCACCCGTCCATATATTCCGTCGGTGAAGGCGTCATGGACGCAAATTCTCGTAAGAAAGTTAAAGTTTTCGCTGTGGGTGGTTGTCTCTCCGGAGCTGGTTGTATTCTTAACCCTCCAGCAACGGCATGCTGCACGAGCTATCGGGCGTACATTTGGAGGTCGGCACACTTAGCCCAGATTTTGTTCATCTTACCCTTCCGCTCAATTCTTTCTTCACAGGTCAAAGCTGGACGACAGCACACGGCTACTTCCTCATCATGGGTGCATTCATCCTTTGCGACGGGACACCTGTTCAAGTCTTATGCCTCAAGCGCCTTCGGATTCTACATCATGAAGGCGCAATTGAGATACCAGCAATATCGGAGGACCAAATTCGAGATCGAAGCAAAGTCAATCCGCTCTTTTTCGCAGTCGTCGCTCTTCAAGTCGCATGGTTCGTCGTGCACGCTGTTTCCCCCCTTTCCAGTTCGAGATACTTGCACTCCTTCCTGCCTGTTTCGTTCTCCTCGGTCTTCTGTGGCACAAGCCTCTCGACATTTTCACGCAAATACGGTTAGACCCCGCTTTCTGGGTGCACATAACGGAGGAACAGCTCAACCAACCTTCCGAAAATGCGGAAGAACGAGGCGTGTATGATCACCACCGGGAACGTTCCCTACAGCGACGTCTTTACCAGATGGTCAAGACCGTTGAAATGTCGGCCGCCGTCCAGCAACCAAAATTCCGGGCTGGAGAACTGAGAAACACAAGACGGTTGATAGAAACCGTTAGAGCTGGAATTCAATGGAGCTTAGGGTTGCCGATGAGGATACTTCTTTCCGCACAAGACATGATCGCCTCGACTACCGTCCCACATGGGGTGCTGGTCGTCCCGGAGTATCACGCCCCCAGTATCGAGGAAGGAGGAAGTGAACACAGCACAGCCCTCCATTTCTTTTTCGCCATGATTGTCAGCCTCATTTTTAACGGCATCCATCTCGTGCTATAGAACAGCCCCTTCCCGTCCGAAGCGGAGAAAACGCTGTGGCGTGTAGCGTCCATTGTGGCTGTTGCCTGCCCGGCGCTCGTTTTGCTTTCCGCACTGACATGTGTGGCATTGACTGTGCTCGTTCCCGGTTCTACCTGGGAGAAGATCTTTCTAGGAGCGGTATTGGTGTCATTCTGCGCACTCGTGCTTGCGCGAGTCGGTATTCTCATTCTATCTGTTATTTCTCTGCGCACATTATCATCCTTCGAGCTCCCTCCTTGGGTCGCTTACATCCCTCATTTATAAAATTTCAGCGGGACAGCAGACGACGTACGGCGCTTGTGGAGTTGTCCCGCCGGCTGACAACTCGCAAACTTCGGATACATAATGCCTCTCCATTTTTTGTCGCGCGTCAATTTCTTCAGTACTCAATATCACTCACTCTATCGTCGCTGTCCGGGCAAAACTATTGATTATCGTTCAGAACACGATTGTTCTTGTAGCTATTTTCTTCAATCTCCATTCCCTTGCACGTACTTTAAAGGCGGGCCGGAAGTGGCCCGGAAATCCGTTAGATATATTATGTAATATAACAAAAATTCGGTCACTCAGCTTCAACCTTCTCTTCCACGACCTCTTCAGTTCCCCAATCGTTGCGACAGTTTTTCAGCAAAGCCAGACAACATTTAACTCTTGGTACTTACTCGAAATGACTCCAGCCAAAGGCAAAGGGAAGGAAAAGGAAAAATCCTTGCCATCTTCAAATTGGTTCGCTCTGCGAAAGGTTCGTTCCTCTTTCTTCTTCCTTTGCCGAATAGAGATTGAGGTTGTTGACAGTTACGTCTCTAGAAGCTCCAGCCGGTAAAGAAAGGCTCTTCTTCCTCGAAAGTTTACAAGTCATCGTCTACACACCGTCAAGACGACGGGAGAAGAAAACGGCGGAAGCTGGACAGTGATGGCAGACATGAACCATCCTCATTTACGCGGGCCGTTAAATCTTCCCCAGGACCAGCACCTACAGCTTTCAACGAGGAAAGGACCGCTCACAAGGACATAAAAAAATCCTGGGGACGATTCGCGAGGGTCGCTGCGGCAGATGGTGCAAGGGCACTTGAGGTACACCGAGCATCAGAAATTGTGCGTCTACGCCCACTATTTCTTTATCTCATCATCTGATCGCCAGCATATTCCTCAACACCAGGCCGGGCAAGTACCTCGCCATCGACTGCGAGATGGTCGGCCTCGGAATCAATGGCTCCGAGTCCTCTCTCGCGCGAGTGAGCTTGGTGAACTTCTACGGTTACGTGGTCTTGGACGAGTTCGTAAGGCAGAAAGAGCGCGTGGTGGACTACCGGACGCAGTGGAGTGGGATCAGAGAACGCGATTTGGTCGGTGCGAAGCCGTTCGAGGAGGTGCAGAAGAGGGTGGCGGAGCTTTTGGATGGGAGGATATTGATTGGGCATGCGGTGTATAATGATCTGAAGGTGCATCTCTACTCGCGTTTTTTTACTGGAAATTGCAATTGATTATTTTCTACAGGCACTTCTACTATCACATCCGTGGTCATTGACGAGGGATACGCAGCTTTATACCTACAAGCATGGTGTGACGAAGCAGAAGCGTGTCGCGCTGCGGAATCTTGTACACCAGGAGCTCAAAATTACGATCCAATCTGGCGAGCATTCTAGTGTAAGGACTCTATGTCCCCCAATCCCCAGACTACCCTGAACCCCAATCCATCTAGGTAACGGATGCTCGAGCCACAATGGCCATATACCGCATGCACAAAAAGGAGTGGGAGAAAGGGTCAAGACAGTTGCCACTTGCTGCATCGTTGAAGGCGGCCTCTTCACCTTCTACAACAGCCTCGGTGTCCAATCCTGTCGCTTCTTCTGGCAAACGAAAAGAACGAGAGGCGTCCGAGTCTGAGGGCGGTCCCGATGACAATGCTGGAGATGATGCTGAAGACGAGGACGCTGAGGAAGAAGAGACGTCGCCGACGACGAAGGCATCGGCCAAGAAATCTTCACGTCCTAAGCCTGTTACATTCGTTTCAAGCACCAAACCTTGGCAAAAGGGTCAGAAGTTTCCTGGTGGAGGGCGGAAAGGTGTCAGCTCAGGTCTGTCGACCGTTCGTCGAATCGGAGGCAGTGGCGCCACTACCAAGGTGAACAGCGGCAAGGGCGTGGCCCACTTGCAGGCGGTGCTTTCAAGGTCAAAGAGAAGACAAAGTCTGGGTGGTGGAAGCAGCTACCAGGTGGGACGACGGCGAAGGGTGGTCCGAAAGGGTCTATCATGGTGGGTGTAAAGCGGTAACGTTGTAACACTTCTCCCTCGCCAGAAATACGACATCTTGGGTCTTTCTTGGAGCTCTGTCTGCAATACTTATGCTGGATCTCATTCTGTATACCTAGGTCAATTAGTTGAACGAAATACCTGTCCGCATAATTCAGATAAGATAAGATAGCCCTGATTCGACAGGCTAAACAAGCGAAATCACGTCAACCTGTTGTAATCCACGGGCACCAACACCCAGGCCATGTTCTCGTCGTTGTTCTTCACCTTCGTCGTCGTCCTGCCCGTCGTGGGCTCATCCTACTACCTAATATCAACTTCAGAGTCCTGAAGACCCCCCGTATCAGCGACAGCTTGCTCGACTCAGACGTGACAATGAAGTCGAATACCCAGGCGACCATAAACGAGCTCATCGCCGGCAGCGTTGGCGGCGCTGCACAAGTACTTGTCGGACAGCCATTGGATACTATCAAGACGAGGGCCCAGATTTCTCCCAGTGAGTCTACTCTTCTGCGAATTACACACATCCTGAAAAAGGTCGCCAGAGGGTATGTTCGTAAGTTCGATTTGCAGTCGGCGTCATCGAGCCTGCATATGAAGATTTGTTTCGTAGAAGGGGCCTATGGACATCCTGAAGCAAACATTGCGGAACGAAGGCTTCTTCGCTTTATACAAGGGTGGATTTTATTACCGAGTTTCCTTACAATTCTTAACTGAAGCTCTTGTTTTATTCGCGGCTTAGGCATGGCCAGTCCCCTCCTTGGAATCGCAGGAGTCAATTCGCTTCTCTTCGCCTCATACGGCATCTCAAAACGGATTATCTCACCCTACCCTCAATTATCCTTGAAGGAGATTGCTGGTGCAGGTGCCATGGCGGGAGCTGCGAATGCTATCCTGGCCAGTCCGGGTCAGTTTCATTTCCTTGTTGAATACTGTAAAGAAGAGGAGGGGAGGAGCCATTGGCTGATCTCACTACTTTGACAGTGGAGATGTTCAAAGTGCGGATGCAAGGCCAATATGGAGCGGCGACAGATAAGCGGCTACGAGCAGTCTTCAGCGAGATGTGGAGGGATTGGGGTTTCCGGAAGGGTGTTATGCGGGGGTATTGGGTGTGTTTCTCCCGCCTTTCCTTCATCCCTTTATGTTCTTAAATCTTCCTTGTTTTCTTCGTCTCGAATAGGTAACAGTAGCAAGAGAAATTCCAGCCTACGCAGGCTTCTACACCGCCTTTGAGTTCTCAAAACGGTCCTTTAGCAAAACATACGGTTCGGACCTGCCCGTATGGGCCCTCCTAGCCAGTGGATCGACGGGAGGAATCGCGTATTGGTTATCTTGTTATCCCCTAGGTTCGTACGCCTCTTTACCCAACTCCGATGTCCAGGTATCGACTTCGGGTAATCTCCCAGATGTCGTCAAATCGCGTATCCAACTACGGCCAATACCACCATCAGGCACACCCGTGCAGTACATCGCGCATGAGCTGAAGATGATCGTGCAAGAATCTGGCTTGTACGTCCTTCTTTGAATGCCGTTCTCATGACCTCACATTCTCATGTTACTTTCGTGCTAGTGTTGGATTGTTCCGTGGTCTGTCTCCCTCATGTGCGTTGCCTCTCCCCAGTAGTAGGGTGCTTATACTGACGTTCGATTATTTGCAGTGCTTCGAAGGTATACAATCGCTTTGTAGATTCCTTGACACAGTCTGACCTTAATGATGTCTAGCATACCTGCAGCTGCCAGCACCTTCGCAGCTTTTGAGCTGACAAGAGGTTTGTGTCTTCTGTCCACCGAAAACTGATGAACGCTGATATGGTCCTCCTTAGAATACTTGGAGAAGGTGACAGGAGTGTAACACCCATGACCGGCATAGACGGACACATCTTAGGGCTCATATCCGGCACCCAAGAGTATGCAGGCAATAAATAATGGGCGATGGCAAGGGTAATGATATGGCGGGCAACGTTCCTAGTACTCGTGCACAGTGCGACGATGAGAATGACCAACCGTCCGTCGCTCGCAAAGTCGTTTAAATCAGTGGGATGGCATCTTGGATGACCGAATCTGGGTCGTATACCATTGCAGCCGGGCTCCTGTGAAGGATGAGTATGTTGCACGGGTCGCAAAATTTGGCGAAACTAACCGTTTCTCGACGCCCTAGAGAGAACGGAAATACGCGGTTGAGCCTTTCGTTGACAGGCTGAAAGACAAGAGAAACAACGCACATTTTCTCTCCATGCGATATATGCCTTGAATTCCGTCAGTCCAAGGGATAGGATGACGTCGAACTCGAGAGTGAAGTACAGTCCCCTTGTGCGTTGAGAGACCTTCGGCGACAGTTGAACGTGAGAGGTATCCGCCTCAACGTAGCAGAGGGTCGAGTAGAGCTCTGGCGATCGGCCGTTTGACCAGGCTCCTTGTTAGAAGGAAGACACGTCTGGCTTACCTGCTTGCTCGTCCATCCATCGTGGGTCCTCTCTCCAACCCCGGAAGCACTTGATAGGAACGCTAATACGGCGGAGGTTCTCCGACGTAGAGCTAGTGTCCTCTCTGAAGAAACTGTGTCTGAACTCTTCTGTCTCCGATACTTTGGTATTCTGTAATAAAACGTTAGTTGTTGAAGTGGACCATCTTGCTGCGCCGTTGGCGGCTAAAAGAGTACCTTGGGGAGAATAACATCAAAGGCACCGTTGACTCTCTTAGTGCCGGCGAAGTCGACGTAGGTGAACCTGTTGCGCTCGACATGCTCAAGATCAATCGGACTGTACGGGATGCTCGCTGTGATCCCATAAGATAATTTTCCGACGCGTGCGCTGACGAAATGGTCGATATAGAAGGAGATGGCGCCATCCGCGACTGCTTTGTTCCTGTACCAACTGGCATTAGCAGATGCTGCAAGTTCGCAAAATATGAAACGTACGTATGACTATCAGGGCGACTGACGTCCAAGCCGCGAGGAGTAAACGTGTTCTTCAGATTGTTAAAGAGCCAATTGCTAGCAGCGAAGCCTCCAACAAGGAAGACGGACTAGAGAGATGTGAGACCCTAAATGCCGCGTCAAAGGAGGTCGGGCTCACTGTTATCTGCGTCCTGGACGACTGGCACTGATCCTCGATCGATCTGGTGATGCATTTGATAGAGGGTTCAAAGAACTTGGCCACATCGGTTCTAGTGCGAAGAGGGAAACAATGTGTAAGCGAGAAAGAAACGAGAATACGAGGTAACTCACCCAAGGAGTTTTAACTGGCCAGAGCGAATGTTGAGGTTGGGTTCTCTATCGCGAAGTGTGCCGAACTTGATGAACTGGGACTCATCGGGATCCACGAAGCGCAGCTTTGTGGTCTTGTCGAAGCGGTCGGTAATGTATGGGATGTCACCGACAAACCTCGAGCCCTGAAGGAGGTCTAAAAAAAGGTAGCATTGCCGTAAACCTGTGTTTGGGTGACATGGAGAGACAACCCACTTTCGAGGAAATCTCGGGCGTTCCTGGTGACGAAGATAGAACCATGAAAGTAGCCTATAAATTCGCCAAGTTGGTATCAGTAATGGACGAGGTAGTACTTCAGAGAGGCGTACATTGCGGCGCAGCAATCTCCTCGTATGCATGACCGCTGGCTGATGTCTTCTTGTAGGCACTGATGTCGATCGTTCCTCCGCCTGCGTCGACGATCAGGATGCCTTTGCCGTTCTGTAACGGGGTCAGTGAGTACCCAATCGAACTCATGGGGGATGTGCTGCTAACCTTAATGGCTTCCGTCGTTAGACCACTCTGAACGCAGAAGTGAAGGCTGGCCTCTCCTTCCGTGACGAATGAAAGACGGGCACGGCCTTCCTCCGTGTCGGGCACGAGGCCAGCCATAACAGCAGCCTTGCGCATTAGGCCCTGCTGCCCCCCTTCCCATCCGTTAGGGTGCGTCAGAACGAATTCGGTACGATCCTCGCCGAAGCTGCGCCACAAGTCGGCACCGTTGGCGTGCGTCTCCTCAATGTAGGTTCGGGCGCATTTATGGAGATAGCGCAGGAAGTCAGCGAAAATGTCAATGGCAGCCTTGCCCGGTGGCAGTGGAGGGATCCTCTCGGTTACATATTCCGCTGACCTCGTTCTAGGGCGCATATGAAGTTTGAACCTGGTGAAGGCCGTTAGAGCCGTGGAATGGGAGGATGGCTTGGGTGCGGTCTACCATTCTGCTTTGACCCAGCCTTCGTCTTGGATAAGCTCTTCAATTCCCTCACGGACGGCTTCGGCGCCGACTGCTTGTACTTTGCCCTCTTGATCGTAATATATTATTGTTGGGATCTTGGAATCCCCACCAACTTGCTCTTGAGCAGGGTATCTAGAGGTTGAAGCAGGTAGTCAGTATGTCGTTGACGAGGTCAGCGCGAAAGCGTCATACCGCGTTACGCCCCGTATTTCAGGGACTTCGCCAGGGTCCAGAATGCTACGTGCAGTTAACCCGCATTAGAATTATCGACGCCCACGAACAGCATGTGTGCCACACCTGTAAGAGATTCCACTGAAAGTCGTCCCAACGTCGAAGGCGAGGACAAGTTTCCGGTACGGACCGCTGTATGGAGCTCGAATCGACATATTAGACGCGATGGCGAAAGAACTGAAGAAGGGCTATGGCACGATGAGACACTTAAGTCTTTCTCTAAACCCCTGACATGTGGAGACCATGCTGGGTATGCACGAAACCAGACAGCTTCCTGCTGCCCTTCTTAAAATAGCGAGGATCACTCAATTTCATTGAGAGCCTATTCCAGGCTGCCGCAATGCACCCTCGCCCTCGCACTCACGAAGGCGAGGCAGATTATCCAAACTGAGAGCACGAACAACGAGGCGGATTAAATTATGGCAGCGCAGAGTTGAAAAGACCTACGCGTCACGATTAGCCTCCGCACCCACAAAATCGTATTGTAAAACACACCTTTCGCGGTCAAGTAGGAGCCAGGACTCATAAATGTTCACTTTTCGGGTAAGAAATTCTAAAATCCGTTCGAGTTAGTTCACAGTTGTGTTGGAGGTACCGATTAAAGGAGCATGGGGCACTCGTAAGGGCTAGCAGGGGACCCACTGGCTGTACTGAGCAGTGAGTACTCAGTCCCGAAGCACGATGGGGTGTTCATAATAACCTCACCTGACAGTAAGCATGCTGGTGCGATCGATTCATGGTATACGTTAGCTTCCCGATAGTGTGATTCGTCGTTTGTATCAGCTGCCTAAATTTCTGCTCAGCAGACTAGATGGTTGGAGTCGAATGTTGCAACGTAGCCTTCGGCGCTGATCGGGTTAGGACCGTGAGAAAGAACTCCGGCACTTCCCGTGGCCGAGTGTGGCGCACGCGACGCGGATGACATGAGAATTTCCCTCTAAGCTCTTGGCGAACAATGCTCCTGTGACTTTCGGTGACTCATAAGAAAGCCTCTCTTGGATTGTATTCAAATTGCGGCTCAACAAACTGTGCTACAGCTGAATGCCGCAGCCGGGTATGCCCCTAATATACCAATTCAATGAGTGCCTCGTCATCGGTAATCAGCAATTCTGGGTCATAAACCATCTCCGCGGGACTCCTTGAATTTATACGAAGTGAGAATCAGTGCTAAGAAACCGAGGACTCGACAAACCTTTTCTCGACGCCCTAATGGAAATGACAAGGATTTGGGTGTGAATATCAGCAAGGCAAGTGAACCATCATGAAAACTCTGAGCCTACATTCTCTTTCCATGCAATAAAAGCTTTGAATTCTGTCAATCCAAGAGAGAGGATTATATCAAAACACGATTCGTAATAGACTTCATTGATGACGGTCGAATATTTGGCCCGAAACGGTACGTTTGATAGATCTGCCTCAACTTGGCAGAGGGTGGAGTACAGAGCTGGCGAGAGTTATAAGGTAACGTTTAGTGTCAAACAAGGAACGTGAGAAACGAACATTTTTCTTCATCCATCCATCGGGGATCCCGGCGTGCTCCTCGAAAGCATTTTATCGACGAAGACATAATTCGTAGGCTATCCTTGTCTGTGTCGTGGCGTAAATACCCGTGGCGGAACTCTTGAGTTTCGGACACCCTGGTCGTCTGACAGGGAAAAAAATGAGAACGGTTCTTGTTCTCCGCCGACGATAGTATAGGACGGACCTTCGGGAGGATCACATCGAATGCTCCACTGATCTTGGGGTAACCATCCAAGCTGAGGTAGACACGCTTGCTGCGAGCAGTGTGCTCTGGGTTCTTACAGTCGTAGTAGATATTCGTAGAAGTGCCATATGAATACTTGGCGACTCGCGCTTCTACGAAGTGGTCAATGTAGAAAGACACCGCACCATCCGCAACGACTTTATTTCTAGGTAGGCCATAGAAACCGTTTAGCCTCGACAAGATGCAAAAAAATTGCGACGGGCGTATGACTGTTGGGGCTACTGACGTTTACCCCGCGTGGTGTGAACGTGTCCTTGAGATTGCTGAGGAGCCAATTACTCGCTGCGAAACCTCCAACGAGAAATACGGACTGCGAACATTAAATCTGGCTTCGTGTGCAAGGTTCCTGCAGGCTCACAGAGATCTGTCCACCCGATGAGTCGAGCTGCTCCTCAATCGACTCCGTGATACACTGGATTGACGGCTCGAAGAACTCTGCGACCTTCGTTCTGGTTATTCGATTACATTAGCGATTAATTTATAACCACAAAAGGGTGACTCGCCCAGGAAGTCTTAATTGACCATGTCGAATACCCAGTTCTGTGTCTTTATCTCGCAAACCTCCAAACTGGATGAATTGAGGATCCTCCGGATTCGCGAATCGAAGCTTCGTTGTCTTGTCAAACCGCTGTGCCATGATAGGGACATCGTCAGCAAAGTTTGAACCTTGTAGAAATTCTGCGAGCAGTGTCAACTCCTAAGCGAGCCACGCGTCGAGGAATGTGGCACGCTGCATACCTGTAAGATATGCCTCGGCATTCTTGGTCACGAATATCGATCCCTGGAAGTGACCTAGATACTCATCATGTCAGAGAAAAAGTTACATAAGGCATAGGAAAGCGCACATTGAGGGGCAGCGATTTCTTCATAGGCGTGGCTACTCGCAGATATTTTCTTGTACGCGCTGACGTCGATCGTTCCGCCGCCGGCATCAACGATCAGGATACCATCGCCATTCTACGGGGATTTGAAAGCGACAAGTAAGTATAAGGCTCAAAGACTAGCGAAATGATGAAATGATGTTACACTCACTTCGATGGCTTCAGTCGCTAAACCGCATTGCAGACAGAAATGCAGACTAGCCTCGCCTTCTGTGACGAACGAAAGGCGGGCACGACCCTCTCGAGTGTTGGGCACGAGGCCGGCCATGATGGCAGCCTTGCGCATGAGGGCTTGTTGGCCGCCCTCCCATCCGTTTGGGTGAGTCAGCACAAATTCCGTGTGCTCTTCGAGCTTGCGCCAGATTTCAGGGCCGTTAGCGTGAGTATCCTCAATGTAGATCTTGGCGCATTTGTGGAGATAACGCAAAAAGTCAGCGAGGACGTCGACAGCTGTCTTGCCCGGTGGAAGAGGCGGAATATTCTCGGCAACATGCGCCGCTGACGTGGTCTTGGGACGCAGGTGGAGTTTGAACCTGTAGGTTAGCATAAGGTTTGGAGGATAGAAGTAGTGCAGCATAACAAAATTCTTGCCACTCAGCCTTTGTCCAGCCTTCATCTTCGACAAGGTCCCCGATGTCATCTCGTACGGCCTCGGCACCGACCGCTTGTACTACGCCATCTCGATCATAATATATAACGGTCGGTATCTTTGAATCGCCTCCCACTTGCTCTTGGGCAGGATATCTCCATGTCCCAAGAAGACTGAGAACGAAGAAAACCAAGTCTTTGTAAAAGCCACAGTACCTTGTTACGCCCCGAATTTCAGGAACTGAGCCAGGGTCGAGGATGCTGCGAGTAATAAACACATGATGTTAGAAATGTTAGAGCGAATTGGTCCGAATGACGAGGTGCTAACTTGCCTGTATGAAATGCCACTGAAAGTCGTCCCGACATCGAAGGCAACGACAAGCTTTCGTTGCGCACCACTGTAAGGCGCTCGTGTTGTCATGTTGGAGGTAAGAGTGAAAGAAGTGGAGAAAGCAAATAAGTCGTGAGTCTGTGAAGGCCTTTGTTCGAACACCCACCATGCGTTGCCCACGTTTCTATAGCTTGAAACCGGAATGGCCCTGCACACCGTCTTCAGTAAACATACCCTACACGCGTAAACGACCTTCTCTTCAGTCAGCCTGGTAGGTCTGGGTGATATGGCAAGCGTGTGAAGAAAATGCGGCAACTACCGACCAGCCAAATTGGTTAATATGGTAATTATGGCGCATTGCAACCAATCTACAGCATCTTTCAAGCAAATCCCTGCAAAGAACAAGCTAGAATTGCGGTACGACCTACAAATGCGGATGAAAATTTGATGGTGATTTATCTTCTACATATATAATGCATGAAAAGGAATCAAATGCGGACGACTGGATGCAACTCGACTTTAGTGTGCAACGCGTAGTTCGAGAAAAGGGGCACTCCTCCATGCTGGTTGTTTGCACGGATAGATAGGGAGTCATAAATACGGACGGTGGGAACTATATGATTTATATGTTTCACTTACCCAGGGAGCTTCAGTTGACCATGTTGAACGTTGTGCTTAGGGTCTTGATCACGCAAACCACCGAACTTGATGAATTACGCTTCTTGGGGATTGACAAAGCGAAGTTTGGTCGTCTTGTCGAAGCGATCCGTCATGATATGGAGATCGTCAAGCGACGCGGATGACACGGGAATTTCCTTCTAAGCTCTTGGCGAACAATGCTCCTATGACTTTCGGTGACTCTAAACATAAGAAAGCCTTTCTTTGATTGTACTACAGTTGAATACCGCAGCCGGGTATGCCCCTAATATACCAATCAAATGAGTGCCTCGTCATCGGTAATCAGCAATTCCGGGTCATAAACCATCTCCGCGGGACTCCTTGAATTTAGGCAAAGTGAGAATCAGTGCTGAGAAGCAGAGGACTCGACAAACCTTTTCTCGACCCCCTATTGTCAGTGGCAAGGATCCGAAGGTAAATTTAAGGCAAATTGTCATAAATATCTGGACTTACGTTCTCCTTCCATACCACGAAGGCTTTAAATTCTGTCAGACCAAGGGAGAGCACTACATCATAATGCGCTTCATAGTAGGTTTCATTGGTGACGATTGAATGTTTGGCTTTCAATGGAAGGTTCGACAAATCTGCTTCAACGTCGCAGAGGGTGGAGTAAAGAGCTAGTGCGAGTTATAATGAAACATTGCACATAAAACGAGCGAAGTAGCCGATGTACCTGCTTCTTCATCCATCCATCGAGGGTCCCTGCGTGTACCTCGAAAGCATTTGATGGATGTAGACATTGTCCGCAAGTTAGCTTGGTCTGTATCCTGGAGCCTGTATGAACGCCTAAACTCTTGAGTTTCGGAGATTTTCGCAGTCTGACAGAGAATATAATGAGTGCGGTACCGTCTCTCTTCCAAGAACAAATAGAACAAACCTTTGGTAGGATGACGTCGAATGCTCCCCTGATTCTGGGGTAACCGTCCAGGCCGACAAACACGCCCTTGCCGCGAGCAATGTGCTCCGTATTCCTAGAATTGTAAGAGGTATTCATGCAAATGCCGTAAGAGTATTTCGCGACTCGAGCTTGCACAAAATGGTCGATGCAGAAGGACACAGCACCATCTGCAACGGCTTTATTTCTAGAGACGATGGCAAGTTACGAAAGTTAAAAGGATAAACAAAGAAACGGGGCGGACGTGTGGCTGTCAGGGCGGCTGACGTTTACACCGCGCGGAGTGAACGTGTTCTTGAGATTGGTGAGAAGCCAGTTACTTGCTGCAAAACCCCCAACAAGAAATACGGACTGCAGATATTAAATTAGGTTTATGCCACAATTCTGACTGCGAACTTACGGAGATCTGCCCTTCCGAAGAGTCAAGCTGGTCCTCAATCGACTTCGTGATGCACTGGATAGAGGGCTCGAAGAATTTCGCGACCTCCGTTCTGGGTATTTAACCCAATCAACGCTCGGTTTATAACAACAGAAGTACGACTCACCCAGGAAGTCTTAATTGGCCGTGCCGAATACCTAGTTGGGGATCTTTGTCGCGCAAACCTCCAAATTGGATGAATTGAGGTTCCTCGGGATTCACGAAACGAAGCTTCGTCGCCTTGTCAAACCGCTGTGTCATGATAGGAACATCGAGAGCAAAGCTTGAACCCAGAAGAAATTCTACGAGCACCGTCAACGTCAAAACGACCCACCCATCGAGGAAGGTAGCACGTCGCATACCTGTAAGATACGCCTCAGCGTTCTTAGTCACGAAGATCGATCCTTGGAAGTGACCTAGAAACCCATCGCGTCAGAGAAAAAGTAAATATAAGACACAGGAAAGCGTGCATTGTGGGGCAGCGAATTCTTCATAGGCACGGCCACTGGGTGATACTTTCTTATAGGCACTGACATCGATCGTCCCGCCGCCGGCATCCACGATCAGGATACCATCGCCATTCTACGATGATTTGGAAGCGACAGGCGCATATTAAGGCTTAAATAGTCGTGAAATACTTACCTCGACGGCATCCGTCGCTAAACCGCATTGCAGGCAGAAATGAAGACTTGCCTCGCCTTCGGTGACGAACGAAAGGCGGGCACGGCCCTCTCGAGTGTTGGGTACGAGACCGGCCATGATGGCAGCCTTGCGCATAAGAGCTTGTTGACCACCCTCCCATCCGTTCGGATGAGTCAGTACAAATTGAGTGCACTCTTCTAGGCTACGCCAAATCTCAGGGCCATTAGCGTGCGTATCTTCAATGTAGGTCTTCGCAAGGGGGAACCGGGATGTTAAAGATTGCCCGGGGTCGGCAAATTTTTTTTAAGGACTGACGGCCTACCCCCCTCCCCCCTCCCCCCAAATCGGGTATGTTTCCACCCAAAATGGCAATTCTCTGTGATGGGAGCCTCCGCAAACATAGCCATGATGTTTCCAGAGACTTCTCATATCACGAAAATGCCAGAATATATTTACTTAATTGTATACACCCTATACCCATCATTAATTGGTGTTAGACTATGACACTAATATGTAGAGCAAGCACAAGCAACTGCTCCTAACTGCTCCTTGGCTCTTGACGAGCTTCTGCTTGATCATCTCGGGTGACTAGCACTGTGTTGCTGTGGCGAACTGCGTAGCATATAGACAGCCTGCCCCCACCCATATCTTTGCCTCTCGCTTTCCAACCTCCCCATGTCTGCGGTAACTACTCCACAGAGCCCAACTCATTGCCGAACTCAAGCTTAGGGGCGACGGGTGTCGGGGAGCTGGTGCAAGGCTGTGGGGGCAAGGAAGGCGATGGGGACAGGGCCGAGCACGTCATCCACGGCGAATAGAGAGGCGAACGAGCACTGTGCGTGCGTGCGTGCGTCGACCAGGACCCATATTTGTAATTTCCATGCCACAAACACCAGTATCGGGCCATCATAGTAGGCTTGGGCTAAAATAGCAAAAAAAAATTAAGCCCTTCGGGCTTGACCCCCCCCCCCCACCCTCGGGTCACGGAACAACGGCCCGGTTCCCCCTTGGGTCTTCGCGCAGCTGTGGAGATAACGCAGGAAGTCAGCGAGGACGTCGACAGCTGTCTTGTTCGGCGGGAGGGCTGGGATCTTCTCGGTGACATGCGTGGCTGACTTGGTCTTGGGACGCAGGTGGAGTTTAAACCTATCGAGAAGGGTGAGCACCAACGGAGGGAAGTTGTACGAAATAATGAGATACGCGCCACTCAGCTTTGGTCCACCCTTCGTCTTCGACAAGGTCCTCGATGTCGTCGCGTATGGCCTCCGCGCCAGCCGCTTGCACCCTGCCGTCTCGATCATAGTAGACGACGGTGGGTATCTTTGAATCACCTCCTACTTGTTCTTGAGCAGGATATCTAAATGCCACGAGAGGATGAATGCGACGAAAAACAAGTCTAGGTGGAAGCCACGTTACCTCGTTACGCCGCGAATTTCAGGAACTGTGCCAGGATCGAGGATGCTGCGCATAGTGACCCGCATATTAGAATTCCTTGACGCCGGTTGCCCAAAAGCTATGATAATGACCCACCTGTATGAAATGCCGCTAAAGGTCGTCCCGACGTCAAAGGCGAGGACGAGCTTCCGCTGCGTACCACTGTAAGGTGCTCGAGTCGTCATGTCGGAGGTAAGAGTGAAAGGAGTGAAGAAGAAAAGTTCGTTATGCTGTGGTGAACTTAAGCTGACTTAAGCCTTTGTCAAACAGCGGCCATTGGCCAAGCGTTACCCACATTTCTACGGTGGGGAACGAGAAAGGCGCTCCTTTCTGAGAAATGAAATAAGGAAAGCGTTCAATGAAAAGCAAGCCATCCCCGTGGTTAGATATAGGCTTTTTGGGACCCCTTTCCGATGAGTCTCACTTTCTTACGAGGAAAACGTGAGCGCCCTCTGATTGGCTGCTGAAATCGTGCTGAAACATCCGGCGACTACCGAAACCGAGTTGGTGTGGCGCATGCGACCCAAATGCGACCCCCAGCCAAAATCAACTTGCATTCATATTACGAGAGGAGCGAAAAAAATTACTGAGAATTGGCGGCAACGAGTTAGAAATTGGAAGTTGCGCAAATCAACGCCACTTACACAATCGACGGTAAGATTTAGCCCATGAACATTAGACGGTGCTATCTGAGACCTCCATTTCTGGGTCATAAACCATTCGTGCCGGACTCCTATAAATGAGTGTCAGAACAGAAGCACGTTTGTAGTAGGGGGATGTTTTCGTAAACCTTTTTTCTACTCCCTATGTCGAAACAAACAGATTAGATCCAGATGTAGACACCAATATCAGGAAAAACCGTACATTTTCCTTCCAGGAAATAGAAGCTTTGAATTCTGTCAGGCCAAGGGAGAGGACGACGTCGTAATGCACTTTGTAATACCATGTTTTGAAACGACTCGAATATGTTGGCGAAGCTGGAAGATTCGAAATGTCTGCCTCAATACGGCAGAGAGAACAATAGAAACCTTTTTCACAACGTTTCCAGTGAAAGATATAGAGGCAGGTTGAGTGAAAATGCACCTGCTTCTTCGTCGACCCACCGGGGGTTCTCGCGGAGACCCCTAAAACTTTTGATCTCAGCCGACAAGGTCTGCAGGCCTACCTGTTGTGAGAAAATATCAACTAATGAATGTCTGAACTCCTCCGTTTCATGTACTGCTGTGCCCTGCATAGCCAAATGTGGATCAAATGTCTTCAAAATGCTAGATTTTCATATGCACACCTTACGCAGGATCACGCCGAACCCGCCTCTGATTCGCTCGTTTCCATCCAAACTGGTATACACTTTGTTTTTGCGAGCTGCATGTTCCGGATTGGAAGAGATATAGACGGGGTTAGCGCATGTCCCGTAGGAGAATTTAGCGACTCGAGCAGTCACGAAGTGATCGATATAGAATGATACTGCCCCATCCGCGACGGCCTTGTTCCTATCAGCCAACATGAGCAAAGAAAACAGAAAACCCAAGGGTCAAAACGACGAACGTATTCCTGTCAGGCCGGCTCACGTCCAAGCCCTGACTCCCAAATTTCGCCTTGAGATTGTTGAAGAGCCAGTTGCTCATTGCGAAACCGCCAACGAGGAATACGGACTGAATGTGTGAGAATATCAATTAACTAGGTATTTGTCCCACTTACACGAATTTCCGTAGTCGAATAGTTACATTGATCCTCGATCGACTGGACGATGCAATTTATTGACGGCTCAAAAAACTTTGCAACCTCAGTCCTGGTTGTTCAAAACTTGTATGAGACCCAAGTTATCGATGAGGGGTAATGAGATTTCACCTACCCAGCTAGCTTTAGCTGACCGTGCCGAATGTTCAGATCGGGGTCTTGATCTCGCACACCACCGAACTTGATGAATTGTGCTTCCTCGGGGTTCGTGAAACGTAGCTTAGTCGTCTTGTCGAAGCGCTCCGTCATGACATGAAGATCCTCGACGAATCTTGAGTCCTGGAGAAGCTCTGGAGATATAAAAAAAGTAGAGGATATCGGTGTATCTCACAAGGTTATGGCGGCTTATCGCCTACCTTTGAGGTATGTTTCAGCGTTCTTGGTCACAAAGACGGATCCTTGGAAATGACCTAGATATATGTATAATACCCATCAGTTCAAATCAAAGCAACCAGAACGAATTTAGGACGTACACTGCGGGGCAGCAGTTTCTTCGTAGGCATGACCATCTGCGGACTTTTTCTTATATGCGCTAATATCGATTGTTCCTCCTCCAGCGTCGACGATCAGGAGACCCTTTCCGTTCTACGGCGAGAATGAGTATCGTTAGTGATGTCCCAAAAAAAGCATACTTGCCTTCATGGCCTGAGTCGTAAGACCACCTCGAATGCAGAAATGAAGGCTGGCCTCCCCCTCAGTAACAAATGTAAGACGAGCATGACCACTTTGGGTATCAGGCAAGAGGCCAGCCATGATGACCGCCCTGCGCATCTGCCCTTGCTGGCCTCCTTCCCATCCATTGGGATGGGAAAGAACAAAATCAGTCTGATGCAGAAGACTGTACCAAAGATTAGCCCCATTAGGTTCCGTCTCTTCGATGTACGTCTTCGCGCATTTGTAGAGGTAACACAGGAAGTCCGCGAAGACGTCAACTGCAGACTTCCCTGGTGGCAGTGGTGGGATCTTCTCGTTCATCTCTATCGCCAACTTGGTTTTCGGACGTAAGTGGAGTTTAAACCTGTGGATCTTCAGGTAGTGCAGAAAGGAGGATATCGGGAAGGACCCACCACTCGGCCTTGACCCAGCCTTCCTCTTCGGCGAGCTCTTCGATTTCCTCCCGCATAGCCTCAGCTCCGACTGCTTTCACTTTGCCCCGACGATCGTAGTAGATGACACTGGGAATCTTCGAATCGGCCCCCACCTGTTCTTGCGCGGGATATCTCAAGAGGGCGAATGTCAGCGCCACCATATGAGTCCTGTCCAAATAAAAATACCTTGTTACGCCCCAAATCTGAGGAATTACCCCAGGATCTAGGATGCTGTCATGTGCGGATGTCTCCGTTTTAGAGGTGATTGAGGCCCGAATCGCAATAAGGGCTTGCCTGTAGGAAATACCGCTAAAGGTTGTCCCGACGTCAAAGGCGAGGACGAGCTTTCGCTGTGTCCCACTGTAGGCAGATCGAATCGTCATGGTGGATGCGAGGAAGAGAGTCCGTGAGCCAGACAATCCACAAGCGCTTATCAGCCCCTTTGTAGTTGATCACGCAGGACCCAAACAGACGGGGTGCATGCCATTTGCGCAAGTTTAAAGTTACCTCCCTCTTTCGGGTCAAGAAGGTCATCCCGGGTAATTATTTAGTGTTAAGTAGCTTTGATGCCTTTCCCTGTCAGTGTCTGGTCGCGGCGGTGCCCGACCGACTATGTATACGTTCTCATCTTGCCTTCGTCTTCTTAAAGCCGCCTTAAACCCCAAGGTGAGATTACCAATACTAAGAACGCGCTGAAAGCGACAGCTCATGTGAGGATGGCAGTTGAATTAGGGTCATAGGTTACTGCGCGTTGGTGCATTTAAGTGAGACTTCGACGAACACCTGCCATGTGTTGCCCACGTTTCTACGGTGCGAAACCAGAGAGGCAGCCTCCTGTTCTCGTACTTGGTATAGCGACAGACCAGCAAGAACGTCTCTCTGTACACCCACTGCAGACTATGCTCACAACTCTAGCCTCCTTCCTGGGCTTTAAATCTTCCAGTAGCACAAACGACGAAGGTCCCGCAATGTCGCCTGTCCAAGATCGACTACCCACGCCAATGCGCCAGCCCACAGAACGCGAAACAGAGGAGGCAAAGAAAGCTAGCGGGTTGTTCTACCACCCTCCAGCGTCCGCGAGAGATTCCTACAGCGCGAGGGAGGACCCTTACGGAAGTATTCGTAGTAGGAAATCCGACCGCGAGAAGAGGAAGAGGGCCGACTCAGTGGTGAGCACTTGAACCCTTTCCTGTCGGTTGTGTAGAATCCGCACGCCCTGACGACCACCCACTCTTAGCTGGGACGACGTGAACACGAAGGATTCAGCTCTGTCGAGCATTTTCATCCCGTCCCCGCTACTCCTACATCCGCCTCCTTTGTTAACAAGGCCGATTCTGTTCGCCGCCGCGAACTACGGCATACCGACTTCCGGAGCACGAACCGCAGCGAGCCTCGTCTACAGGCTACATTGGACGCTCGTCAGGAGAACAAACCTGAAATTAGTCGGCTTGAGCCTCGCGATGTGCACGGAAGATCCAGTCCAGTCGTGAAGGACGCAAAACCCCCAGAAAGTCAACAGGTACGGAGCGACGCCGCACCAACGCCTACAGCGAAAGACGACGAGCCTGTACTTCGGAAGATCAAGTCTACTGACGAGAAACAGCCTGTATCCAAGGATGTCATTGTAACCCGCGGCCGGTCGGCGACGATCAATGTCCGAGTCCCAGAGCCAGCGCACGGCGGGATCGTCGCCCGGGGCAATTCTGTCGGGAGAGATAGGGCTGGTTCTTTTGTGCGTCGAGTTGGGACGCCCGTGGAAAGCGTCCAGCAAGCTTCGGGCGATAACAACAGCGAACGTTTCAAGAGGAAGAGAGATCCATCTATTACGCGAGACGGCCAGATAGTGGAGTTGAGGGCGCGTAACGACTCCTTGACGAAGCAACTCGCAGCTGCTCAAGACGAGGTCGTGAAGTCGAAGGGTAGGAACATCGAACTCCAGAAAAGTATCCACACGTTGCAAGACGAGAAGAGCCGGGCACTTACCTCCACAAACGACGCGTTGGCGAAGGAACGAGACGCTCAGGCGAAGGTCGCTCAGCTCGAGGACAAGCTTCGGAAGCAAGAGGAAGAAACGGGCCGCCTGAAGGATCTCTTGAAAGTCGCCGAGGAACGTCAACTTCAGACGAGCAAGCTGTTGGAAGTTCGATCGGCTGATCTCAAAGGTGCTCAGACTTTCTTGACGACAGCAGATCAGTATTCTGGTTCAGACATTATAGGGATGGTCGAATCATTGAATGCCGAAATCTTCCAAACGGCCGCATTCATGGCGGAGCTGATGGAGAACGCTTCAATCGACGCGATCGTGATACAGAGGCAGAATCTAGGAAAACGTGGCGACGCCCTTCAGTATTCGCGTCAATACATAGGAGAGGGGCTATTTGGCCATCTTACCAACAAGCCTCTAGAAGTTCAAACGGATCCATTACCTCTTCAGCTCGCGTTCCAGACGATTTTATCCATCTGGTGCTCGTCCAAAGCCCGGGCCTTTTGCTCTGGTCCCATCGGCGACGAACTCTATAAGTTATACGCCAAGATACGAGAGAACGGTGAGCTCCGTGAATAGGGAAGAGAAATCGTTCTGACGCGCCAATTTGAACCGACTTAATAGAGCTCCAAGCCGTAGCCGGCCGGTGGCGAGCGATCGCAAGTAGCCAGATCCCAGCAGGACAACACAGCCACGCTGACCACATCCTTGACTGTATTATCAGTCTTCTCCATTATTGCGGTTGGCAGACAAGGGCAGCACACAACCGAAAGACGATCCTGTCGATGCAACAGATGTTACAAGGGATCGAGAAGCAGTGCAACAGCCTAAAAACTGCGACGAAAGAGGGCATCACGACAGCGGACATGGAGGTATTTATCGAACAACCGGGAGGCGCCTTCAACGAGGAAACTATGGAGGACATCTACGCCGAGCCTGGGCCTGGAAGATCTAGACCGGGAAAGAGCATTCTCTGTGCGGTGGGGATGGGCTTGCGCAGGTCGACGATGAAGAAATCAGAAGGGGGTGTTTTGGAGAACCAGACTGACGTCCTGACAAGGATGAAAGTCGTCCTTGATTCAGTCATCTTCGACCACGGCTCCACATCGATTGTACCTCCACACGCTCAGGATGGAAAGTGATGGAGATGGTCGTGACACTGGCACTGGCGTCCACTGGATGGATGAACCGGACGCGTAACTTGTAACATTCGAACTGTATGCCTTTAGGACAATTTCATAGCACTTGTATTATAGAAAATGTATTATAGAAAATCAATGACCCGAATGGTGGACGAAGTAGCTCTCACCTAGATTCAGCAAAATCTCTGTTGGGGGAACAGTAGGGGCACCGCTGGTTCCTCGGTTCCTCAGAGCCTAGGGGTACATCTGGCAGGGAGAATGGGATGCTGGGCCATGATACGGTCGAATCTTTGAAGAAGAAGTCGGTTGGGTTGTAGTAGTATGAGCGAATAGTAAAATTTTTAAGTGCTGTTGATGGGAGGATAGATTCTCACGGACGGACAGGGGTCAGTTTTGTCCAATACGGCGCTTCATAGTTCAGTTTATTAGACGGCACGAGAAAGAAAACATTGGACGGGATTCGATTATTTGCGAGTACATGGAAGACTGTTTCTTTCTTGAATACTGAATCAAAAGGCTAGAAGAAGGAACGGCGTATGACGGAGTTGGCATTGTTTGAGTCTTGACGGCCCTCTAGGTTTAGGCCCGAAAGGCCGCAGGGAGGGGAGAACCACCATTGATATAGTTCCTTACTGGAGGGGAATAGTACTGCTTCACACATCGATCGCAGGGGCTTCATTGTGTGCCAGAGCATTGATGGTGTTGGTTGCTATACCATCGCACCGTATTAGTTAACACAGCTCAGCGTTTCTCAAAAACACGACTATACTCACGAATGCCAGTAAGAATCCCGTTGAGAGCGTACGCCTTGATCTTCGTCTCCATCTCCGCAGGCGACGCGTCCCCTTCCTTACTAATGAGGTACGCAACCAAGCCTGCAACATGCGGCGTCGCCATTGAGGTGCCCGAGCTGCTGTTCGTCGCCGTCACGCTGCCCGTCCACGCGCTGATAACGTTCAGACCAGGGGCGAACACGTCCACGACGGAGCCGTAGTTGGAGAGCGGGGAACGTTCATCGGCGATGGTGGATGCGCCGACGGTGATGGCAGAGTGTGCGCGCGCCGGAGAGGTGTTGCCGCGCGGTGTTGGAGTTACCCGCGGCGACGATGACATGGATGCCTGCAGCGGTAAGGGATGCGACGGCATTTTCGAGTGCCGTACTTACTCCTGCGGCGCCTAGGGACATGGAGACGATCGAGGGGCGGCCAGAGGCTTCGACTTGGCCGATCACCCAGTTAAGGCCAGTGACACTGTGAAGCAAATGCAGTTGGATTCGCGCCACGTAAAGAGAATATCAGACTAACATTTCAGAGACCAGGCCAATGCCAAAATCACTGAGCACTTTGACGGCGATAATATTGGCTTTCTGCGGACGTGTTTGAGCGAACCGAAGATCATCAACCGTGAGCTGGAGCTGACCTTCGCCACACCGAACCGTTTGCCAGCAGCAGTTCCAGCGACATGAGTTCCGTGTCCGTTACCATCGAATTCCCTCCAGACAGTGTCAGCGTTTTCAAGTGAATCACGGACGAACCCTCACAAGTAATTTCCAACAGCAATCCCCCATCTAGCGCGGTCTTCAAATTCTTCCTTGAGTGCTGTCAACTCTCCTGAAGTGAAAAGAGTGAAAGAAAGGTTACACACGTGCTGGACATAGACGCCTGCAGCCAAGAAATGAGACTTCTAACGGGGTGGCAGTACTAGAAGAGCTTCTTACCCGTGTCTGGAGAAAGTTCGCATCAGGAAACGTCTCAGCAGAAAATAAGAATGGAAGGCCAGGCTTACCAACGATATAAATATCGACGCCCTCGCCGGCGGTTTCGTCATAGATGTAAGTGAGATTCAAGAGGCTAAGGCAGCATAAGTATCAGTATCTTACGCCGAGTCAATGGAACGACTTACTCTTCATTCTGGTGCGCAGGCGGAGTCAAGGAACTGAGCCGCGAGAGGCCCCACGGAGCATCCTCTCTGGAGTGTTGTACGTTAAATGGCGAAGGGGGAGAGACGAATAAAACGACTGACTGAACGGCCATGGTGTGCATGATGCCGTCCTCTGAGATGAGTTCGACATCCGCAGAGGCTCTGAGAGTGTTGAGCGAAGCGGTATCAAGATCGCCTATGGAAGTTTATATGAATAATCGGAGTGCATCTTCACGTTGACGGTGAGATGCCTACTCGCGAGGCCATTGATGATATCCCAGTCGACGGCGTTGGAGAGTCCAAGCCTCTTCGCCCACGCCTTCGGAGAGACGCCCTCCTTGAATTTGACGATATACTTGCCGTTGGGGGCACAAGCATACGTCTCGACAGCCCTCAGTGCATCCGGTGCAGCGAGGATGGGTGCCACAAGGATGGCGAGCGTTGGAAAAGATGTAGCAAAGAAACGCATATCGTCGAAGCTGTCGAGTACAAGGATTGGATATTTGTGCCCTCAGGAAGGTCTGAGCTGTGAGGTCCCTCGACAACACTGCATCCTTCTTATACACGAGCCCAGACGTCCTCCAACCCAATCCAAATGTCCAGAAATAAAATATGAGCCTCACGCAGTGTGGGTATCAAGCTAACCTTGTGCCTCATACCCGTTTCGAGAAAAGTAGAGCCTACGCGTGTGAGCGAGGCGGAACTATTAAGGAGTGGTTGGCCTAGATATAGGAGCGCCATGTGATTATATCCTTCAAATGGTAGACCATTCACTGGCCGTCAGCAAAAGAGACGATTAGAGGATGAGGACTTCTACCAAAAAGGCGCTTGCACTGTTTAGAGGGCTATTTTTAGACCATTTAAACAGAGTGGCGATGTTGAGATTGGCCCGCTGAAGTAGCCTCCTGGCAATGAGTCAAGAGATTATCGAGGGCATAATTTGAAGGGTGTACGGTGTTCGGTGATTTTTACGAGGCGAATTGCTTTAGTTCTAGGCTTTTCGAGGCAGATGGCATGCGACAAGGGCAGAAGTGGTTCAGTGGAGCATTCAGCATAGAACATTCCGTCCGCATGATTTTTTCCTAGATGATGTCGGACCAAGGGACTACCAAAAGCCGGACGCGACGTTAGAACTCGTTTACCCTCTCCGAAGGGCTCAACTCAACTTCGTCATTGCTTTTTCTCAAAATTGTCCTCTGAAATGCGAGAATGCATGTGCATCGTGGGCTTGGTTTTGAAAAGGGGCCATGCTCCGTGGTAGAAGAAGCAGACGGGGGCCACCAAAAAATGGCAGCTACAAGTTCCTCGTGTGGAGAGTCGCTAACGAGGAGAAGATGAGGGTTTGGATCATCCCCGACGCTGAAGAGAAAGGGTGCCCATTCAATTTTGTCAGATTTCGCAATCAGTTTCGAGTCAGAAAGCCAGGAAAGAAGCTCCAGATATCGTCTCAGACGTAGAATGACAGCAGGTCAACAGCACGGGAAGTAGCCTCCTGATATGACCGGCGGCCGTGGTGAGTCAGTCAGTCGGATGGAGGAAACCAACGAAAATCAACTCACTGGAGGCTGTGGTGAGTCACTACTACAAGCGTGTCAGTACCAGTACGTTACAATTAAGAAAGGAATAAAGTGGTACAGACGGATGAAGGGAATCGACTGAGGAAAGAGTTGGTAAAGAGAAAACCAGCGCGAAGTCCCAGTGTGTGATGGCGTAAACAACTACAAAGAGTCAGGACCTCTATCTTATCAAAGGGACACCAAGCCGCGACGCAATATTTCGAAGATCAGAGTGAGGAGGCCAAAGGAAACGTTGGATGTGATTTGTATGTCTCATAGTACATGGAGGACTAATTCTCGATTGTGAGATAGCAGGCCTTGTTGAATTTATAACCACAGAAGAGAAAGATGGAAGTCGGCATTATTCGACGACGCTCAAGTGCGCCTGGGTCAGGCCAAGAGAGGAAAGCGAGAAGCACCATCAACATAGTTCCCAAGTCGAGGGGACCATCGCTCTACTCGTCAGTTGCGGGGGCTTCGTTGTGCGCCAGAGCGTTGATGGTGTTGGTCGCTGGACAATCGCATCATATCAGTCAAGGACATTGAGCATTTCTAACAGCAGAACTACACTCACGAATGCCCGTAAGGATCCCATTGAGAGCGTATGCCTTGATCTTCGCCTCAATCTCCGCAGGTGACGCATTCCCCTCCTTGCTAATAAGGTACGCAATCAAGCCCGCAATGTGCGGTGTCGCCATCGAGGTGCCCGAGATACTGTTCGTCGCCGTCACGCTGCCCGTCCACGAGCTGATAA
>JANKHO010001279.1:0-10449 GCA_027627235.1 Agrocybe chaxingu | reverse complement strand
GAAGGGGTGCGGTATCGAAAACTGAGACGAGAGATCGAACTCGCTCCGTCGTCGAAATCCCCGCCCTCCGTCTCTGTATCCTCATCGTCGTCAGAACCGTCGTACGTCGACGCCGAACGCGCGCTCGGCGTCATCGCCCGACTTTGTGGTAGGTTTTCTGGCTCCTCCATATCGTAATCACCGGCCAACATCGCCTCATTCTGTTGTTTAATTTCCTGCTCCCGTCTCCATCTCGGGGAAATATACGCTTCAGGGGTTGGCCATTCCTCTGCGTCTTCTCCATCGTACCCGGTGTACGTGCTGGTGACGGACGTCCAGGAGGGTTCAGGGCGGAGAGGTCGAGGTGTCTGGACGGGCGCGTTGTTGAAAGAGGGAGCTGTGGAGGGGAGATGTCTCGAATCTCTGTAAAGAATCTCAGAATGACGAGAAGACAAAATCAAACTGACGCAAGCTGACGCACCCATATGACTGGCTGCCCTGCGGCCTGCTGTGGAAATGTCGGCTCTGGTAGTGTCCGTTGGACATTGGAATGTGTGAAGGGGATTGGGAATGAAAGAGTAAGAAGAATATAGATGTGGGTGGTGGTGGTTAAGGTGAACGTGTATGCGGCCCATGAAATGGGATGTCGTCCAGATTTATAGCTCTCGGCTAAGCGCACCAGCACGCAAATTGATGCCCATGGGGCCACAATAAACTTTGGGTGGCTCACAAATTCTGCTACGGCCATTCAACGACGTCAAATTAAAACAAAGGTTGCTACTTACACAAGGCCACAGGAATCCAAGAACTCGCCATCAACGCTGGTGGCCCCTTCAGCAAGATGTCCCGCAGTCAACCCACGGCCTCGAGCCACCTCTGTTGTCAAGGCGCTTTGCAAATCCTGAGTCATGAAACTTGGAGCTCAGAACCGTATCTCGAAGCCACAGTGGCCGCTTTGGAGCAGCCTGCGACGTGTAGGCGCCTGTTGTGGAACAGACGTCATCGGTGTGATCGTCGCGGGAATGATCGAATGATCTCGATCGCAACGACTAGACGCCCAGGTACCGTTTATCAGGGGCTTCGGGATTCTACAACCATGGGTTCATGTCGACTCCGGGCAGCGTCAAAGAGCGTCAAGGCAAAAAAAAAGTCAAGAAAAATTTATTTTATTGATCAGATCATAGCTTGTGTTATAATGGTAATTCTCATATTCGTTATTTCCAATCTTCGTGTGCATGTATCTTGAAGCTCGACCACCTGTAGCTCCATCACGTTCTTAACACTTACCACCCTCCAAGTTTATGCTTCCTCTTCTCATGCCTCACCAAAGCGTCCTTCCTCGTAAATACCGATGGGCAAAGCTGGCAGCAGTGGCTCGGCGGTTTGTGAGCCTTCGATTCGAGGTGACGGCCCATGTCGCCAAGCGCGCGAGTCCTGAACCCAGCGCAGTCGCGGCACTGGTAAATGATCTTGCCGGACTTGTCCCGGATCTCGTAGAACGGCTTGCCGTTGTTCGCCGTGGAGGGTTGTTCGCTGTCCTGGCGGGCGGACGCCAAGGAGGGTGCGTCGAGTTGAGTGTTTGTTTGGGTGTTGGCGCTGGCAGAGTGGGACGCAGGCGTCGCTTCGTTAGCTTGCACGAACCTGCGCTTCTTGTTCGGAGAGGCTGGAGTGTGCATCTGGTGGAGCTTAGGCAATTTTATGGTGATGGAAGGCATGAACTCGGGGCTGGAGTCGCGGTACTCTGACCCACCAGGGGTAGACGGTGTGTCTTCCTGCTCATCGTCATTGTCGGAGTCGAAGTAGTTGACGAGGGAACGGCGCTTCGGGGGTTTGGTGATCGCAAGCTGCTCGGACTCGGTAAACATGAGTTTCTTCTTCGGAATGGCAGTGTCCGCTGTCTGTGCATCGGAACCCGTTGCAGGTGGGCTCAGCGGCGCTTCGTCGTTGTGGAAGGGGAAATATAAGTTTGTCATTTGTTCCACAGGGTAAACCACGGGAGGCGAAACGGGTTGGGAATATGCTGATCGTCGGACATCGAGCGGATCGATATCGTAGCCACCGGGTGTGCAGAACATGCCCAGCTTGGGGTATTTGCCAGTCGTGCGAGCAAATTTGTGCAAATAGTCGACGCTCTTCATATCGCCTCTTTCCCTGGCTGCGATGACGCGGGATTGGAGATCCTCCCCGGGGCCATATACAGGGCTTGGAGCAGGTTGAGCGAAGATATCCGTGTTGAAATGAACGACGTCAGTTGGCATCGAAGGCTGCGGTTGGACGAAATGACCATCGCCCGAAGGTGTGCAGAAGCTCGAGAACTTCATTAGAGAATTCGAGTGCGCAGGAGAGGCATCGGTGAAAGGGTTGGACCCAGTGGCACCAACAAAATTTGTTGCATGAGGGTACTGGGGAGGAGAATGCGGGTTCCGGACGGTCCTCATCGTAGTCATTCTAGGCAGAGAGAAAGTTGACGAGGGTTCGAGGAGAAAAAAAGAGGGAAGGAAGTGGAATGCAGAGGTCGAGGATGAAAGGAAATTATATACAACAAAGAAAATCTGGGCGAACAAAGCAACGTCTGGGGGTTGTGATTGGGCCTGCCCACGCGTCGACTGCCACTCGGAGTGGCTTCCCATTTGTGGAGGCCCAAAGCGTCCTTTTGTTAGCGCAAAGCATTCTCCCTGATCTCGGAACCGCTTGTGCCTTGTCATACATGGCCGTCGAAATCGTCAGGGAGGTAGTGGAGAAAGCAGCTTGAAGTTGCTTTGTCTGCCGACGAGACTTCCTTTTCGGGATTCCCATCATCCACGGTCACGTTACCGTCGTGAAGCAGGGCTGCCGAGCTGAGCCTACTATAGCACTTTAAGTTCCACTCAGCACTGTCTCCTTGAGCTTGCCCCCTTCGTCCGCTGACGTTCTTGCTGCATTTGCCTATTTACGTCCTCTGGAGTAACTCTAGGGGACTATTTGCATGTGTCTCGTCACCCGTGTACTCCAACGGAGACTCGGAATAGGCATTTCCTCCACCTGAGTATGGAGGCAAAACGAACCAGGATCCGTGTCTTTCAAGTGAGAATTCCTTTACGTCAATCTTTGGTTTGCACCGAACAACATAAAGGAACGTACGAACAAACCCTCAGAATCTCAGCACCCAAAGACCATGGTGATCAGGTATGGGACATCATAGCTGTCTGTCATAAAGCACCCCTAATTGCCTCTTCCCAGTATACCAGACGAAATTGTCTCTCTTCCAGCACCCGTTTCCCCAAGAGAAATGAAGTTCCAAGTTTCCTTCTCGAAAGTAGAGGAGGCTGCCACCCGTCGATCAGTCCGGTACTCGAAGGCAGAACTCGGTCTTGCCGAGACTTTCAGCCGTTGCCTGAACGAACCGTCGGCCTATCGTCTTCGGATTGATGCACTACA
The DNA here is from genome assembly GCA_027627235.1 of Agrocybe chaxingu. Classification (NCBI taxonomy): domain Eukaryota; kingdom Fungi; phylum Basidiomycota; class Agaricomycetes; order Agaricales; family Agrocybaceae; genus Agrocybe; species Agrocybe chaxingu. Next base: position 7,053 of record JANKHO010001279.1, on the reverse strand, counting down.
AAATGCTGCCTCTATACTCAACGCCCATGTCGTCGATTCTGGAGAGGCATTGGAGAAATTGCGGGAGTTGTTGGCCAACCGCGAACTGGAGCCGGGTCAATACCAGTCTGTTCAACGCCAGCGATGGATGGAGGAACGGCGGCTCGTTGCTTCCGAACAGCTGTCAAAGGTCCTCCTACAAGAACAGTCTCCGTTGCGACGACCCCCAAGTTCGCAGGCTCGCTCTTCCCCGCCGAAGTCTACCATAAACTTGGTCAAGTTTCTTGAATCACCACGCCATCGTGTTTCTCTTCGGAATAAGTATCGTCGATATGGACCTCGCAAGGAGAAGACGATCGAGAATCCCGAGGTGCCACAGACACGCCACCACGGCCAACCACGACCTCTCCTGCTTACGTTGACAAGACGGCGGCTTTTCCAATTCGAAGTCAACCAAAAACGACCGACGGACTCTCCGCCTCCACCTCCACCTCCACCTCCGACTCTTACTCCACCAGCCACTTCACCTTCGCCCATTTTGTCTTCACCTCCTCTCACAGTGGCCTCTACCTCCAAATCATACCTCACCCTCCTCACCCCAATCTCCGAAGTCATACCACCCACTCCACTTGATCCCAGAGGAATCAATGGCACGGCTACAATCTGGAGAAGTTCCCTACGGCCGAAAGACGAAATCTTGTCAGACGCCGACCTCGAGGTGACAATCCCGGATTACGTCAACGACCTCCTCGCAGGCTTCGATGCGAACAACCCCCCGAGCATACGATTCCGCGCACTCTCATCGCCAACGTCACCAAATTCAGGTGGCGTTTCGATGTCCTCGTCCGGGATGAAGTTTAAAGAGCCTGAACGTCCCGAGAAGGAGCCTATCGAGAGCACTCCGAGACCCAGAAAGCTCCGAAAATCACCCTCATACAGACGGATCAGCACAATACTGTCCTTCCCCGACGCCCTCGCATCGCGGAAGCGTCTGAGCACGCCCAACTTGTCTTCGCAGCCTATTTTCGAGGACGAGGAGCGGCTTCCGGCGCCGCGGACCGGGAAGCCGTTCGCAGTGTCTTTGTCGCTGTCAGAGATGGCGCGGCTGTCGTCCTCTTCTGGAGAGCTGATCTCGCTGTCCGAAGCTCCGGAGCAGGAGCCTCTTGTATCAGTTGCGGTCGAGGACAAGGACGGGAAGCTCCTGGGTCGATTCCGGCGCAGGATTTCGAGATTGAGGCCGTCGGTCCATTGAATTGCTAGAAGTACTCGTCAGGTTTTGGTTTATTCGTTTGAGATGTTTCAGCGACCGATGTCAATGAGCAACTACACATTTTGGGTTGTAGTACTATCTTTTCTGCCTCTTGAACTTCTTGTCACGGGACTGTTTCCATTGGACACGGAATCATCTTTCCATATACGCCTACTTTGTTTTGCATGTTTTGCTTTCTTTCCTGGCTTTTTATTTTTTAAATTCACGTCCAGCTTTATGCTCTCTTCGACGCATCTCTATCCTTATTGGTATCCTTTCCGGAACGTTGGACAGCTTTCCAGATTTCTCCTATGCAACGTCTTTTATGTTCATGCGCTACGTACGTACTGATAAGGTCCTTGGTAGACTGTGTTCTTATTTATGGATTCATGGCACCTATGCCTCACAAGCAGCGCTCATCGAGTCCGTATGACACCAGGCTCACTCTACATTTCGTATGGATCTGAGCCATCGCGCGAGTTGTAGAATTCGTTATCAATGATGTCAAGCATGTAGAGGAAAGAAAGAGAGAGAGAACAGGGGGAGATATGTCACGCTTCAGAAAAAACCCGCACTTGTGTGCGGGTTTTTTTGTCACGCCCGACTCCTACAGAAAATCGACCACAGACCCAAGTGCTGCCCGTATCGCCCAAAATCTATTCGCACTGCAAGACATAAATGTGTGATCGAAGCAAAGTTCTTCTGTGCAAATATATGACCGGGCAATGATCGTCTGGTCTAATCGAACTTGAGGAAGAGAGGCAAAGAACAAGGGAAGAAACTCACTAGTGAAGGCATCGAATTCAGCGGAAGTGGGAAGCACATAACAGAACGGATAGAAAAGAGAGATATGGGACCTGCCCAACGGTCTCGACGACGGTGTCTTTGCTGATATCGGTTTCGACAGGGCACCGAACGATGAAGGTGAGAGGGGAGTAATGGGAGAAATGGTGGGCGTTCGGAAGAAAGATACATTTCCAACTGGGAGGAGCTTACATATCCTGTCGAAATCTAACTCTTTTGGGAAAGGTCACATGGATGCCCACCCCACGACTTGTAAAGAGGGATTTCGTTTGGGGCAACCATTTTTGGCAGGATGATTTCCAGATTCGGAAGCATCCGCCGATGTCCTGGGTCTGTCTTGTACGAGGGAAACGAATTGAAAAAGGTTCATTAATTTGCAATGATATCGCTAAGGGCTACAAGGTTGTTAAGTATCATACAAGAGCATACAAGGATGGATGGTGGCGGATTAGTGGTAATGTACGTAAGGTCAGTGTTCAGAGGAGGCGCTGGTTCAGGTCTACCACATATTCCAGAGGCTCCTGCGCTTCTTCCAGTCAAGCTTCCTGCTGCGCCTGCTCATCAGTGCGATCCTGGAGCGGCTCCATGGCCGGTGCGCGTCGCTCATGTCCCGCTTGGCCTTGGCGTACTCTGCGGTCGACCCATCTCCCGAAGAGAGAGAAGAGTCAGCCTTTCCACAAGCACGCGGAGCAATTGCGGTAGTCGAGTCGTTTATAGATGCAATGGGCAGCTTCGCTGAGACGTCGGCAAGAAGGGGCATAGCAGCGTTCGGGGCGGGGGTGGGAACGGAGAGGTAGGAGTCAATGAAGATGTCGTCTTGAGCGCCGTCAAGGAAGTTGTAGCGATCGTTGTAGACAGGTGGGGAGTAAGTTCCTTCGAACATCTGAGAACAGAGATTAGAGACGAAGTAGAAGAGTAAATGAGATGACATACATTGTTGCGCTCGTTGTTGAACCAATAGAAGGGCTGTTTGGCGCCATAGGTACAGTTTGCTGGGGCAGCTTGGAGTCGGTTGTTGACGGGGTCTGCACCACAACGGCGGGCAACTGTGGGCTTGGCCAGGGGGACGTCGGAGATCGAGCCAGTTACGTCGCACCGGAAACCGTTCATGTAGTCTGCGAAAAAGGACAATAAGCGCGGCGCTAGAAACGAGACAAAAGATGAAGCCTACTCTCTTCCCCGCCGCTGTTGGGCTAAGAGGGCAAGAACATCAATAAGAAGTTTAAAGAAAGCAAGAACGATAACATACTGAGTGGATCCAGAAGAACGAGCAGATGCATCCACCTTCGGGACAAGGAGGCATGCGAGCAGGAACCTGGAATTCCGTGAAGCGTGTCCAGACGCAGGTCTGGTTCACACTAAAGATTGTGAAATCCTCCGGCTGGACCTGCTTCACGTCGCTCTTGTACGCGATAGCCAATGCACACCCTTCCAAATCATCAAAACCCAGAGTATGGTACGCCTCCGTGCCCGAGTTAGGACACACGTTGTTCGGATTGTTAGGATCGCGAATGTCTCCTCCTTCTGACGAGGCGAAGTAGGAAGTGGCGCCTTTGTTGCATGCGATTTCTGCAGTTGCTGGTTCGCCGACTGGCAGTTCGAAGAAGTCGCCTTCGTTGGGGGGATAGTCAAGGTGGTTGTGGAACCACCACTTGTCGAAATTCATGTTCTTGATAGGCGCAACCGGCCTGTTGTCGTAGTCGAAAGTCTTGTCGGTGACGTTGAATCCCCACATGCTAGGATGGAAGAATGCTGTGATAGAGTTGGAGATGAGTGAGGCTCGAACAAGCCATAAAGATCTGACGGACTCACCAGAGTGTCCAGACACCCGAGGCAACAGCGTGAAAATAGCAAGAGAAACGATGGCCAGCATATCGAATTATAATCTTGAGCGTAGACAGAAGTTGACAAGTTCTGAATAATGATAGGTCGTGAATGAAGTCGTGAAGTGTTGGAATAGAAAGAAGGAAAACTGAAAGCAGTTTAGTCCACCTGTGGACAGAGATAGGCGTGAGGCAACGAGGCATGGTGGTTCCACCGTCTTATAGGATTTCAGGACAATAGACTGGGGATAGTGAACAAAAGAAATGTCGGCGAAAATGCGCGTAACCTGGTGCCATTGTATTACATAAGGTGTCCGGCCCGGCCTAATGACCAAATACGTGCCAAACAAAACTTGAGAACGCGAACACATGGACTGGTAACAGACTACCCATCTGCTCATGTGGTATATACACCACACAGCTCAGATTTAAAGCGTCAGTACTTCAGTGTCGAGTCAAGCAAGAGGTGGATTGCTTGGTACTGTCGAAGACCGACCTTTCAGGACTTCGGAAGTGGACGGGAATGTTCATTGTTGGCGCTCAGAGGAAACATGATTTCACGGTTTATCTTTCCAATCCAACTCCTTCTCTATTAGATGATTAAATGGGAAGTGGCTCCGCGAGTCTGAGGATAATTTGTAAGTATTCTGGGGAACCATTTTCGGCAGCTGGATTTCCAGATTAGGAAAACCCGCCGTCCCTCATTCATGAGCCAGGATATTCATGGATGCAAAATGGGTCTACAGGAAGGAGAGCGATGTAGACGATAAAATAAATAAAGATCGAAAGAAGAGGAGAGACCTGTCGCGAAGTTCGATTATCGAGAAATACAAAAAAGACGAAGTAGCCCACCGCGAGGGTCGAACTCGCAGCCTTCAGATTCACAAGGAATGACAGAGCACCGCCTAAGAGTCTGACGCTCTATCCGATTGAGCTAGGCGGGCCGTGTACGGATGCCCTTGTGGCCAAGCTGATCGCGCCATGCCTCAATTAGGACAAGCGCCCATCCGACGATCCGACGCCTGTCAAAATTATAACGACTCTAGCGCCCACAGCAGTTTTACTTACTTAAACAAACAAGTATGAGCTTTCGGCTCTAGTTTAGCGGCCCCGTTCTACGAGGCTAACCGGCACCATCCAGGTCCTCCATCTAAACAAGTTCGTTGTAAATTTTCAATATTCAAATTCACGCATGTGGCACCAGCCTCCACGCGAAATGGACTCAAAAAGCATCTCTAGCCCATCGTGAGACTCTGATTCGCAGCATTCAGATACCCGGAAGATATGTACCACTAAACCGGCTTTCTTGAGATTCTGACGCTGTCGACTGGCCCAACTGTTCCTCACGGCTCTGTCAGATCTCCGATAAGATGGTCAGTATTTTGGGAAAGGTCGTCATAGAGCTTTGTGTGTCCATGCACTACAATGCTACCTGAGGTGAGATGCATTTATTGGATGAGATTTGATAACATTACAGCACTTTCAAAGTTGGGAACAACATGTATAGTTGTCAATCACTTTGAGGTACCCATCAACCCTTCTTCGCACTGCCAAGCTTCTTGATGGAGGTCGGCCTGGAATATGCCCATTATACTGTCCTGCAATCGATCTCTCCTATGAGAATCATTACGATCCGCGACTATCGAGTAGAGTATTAATGCTAGCAGATATTTCATCCACGCAAAACACACGAACCTTGCTGAACTTTCTCCTGGATCTTAGGCATCCATTCCTTGTAAATCGCTAATTCCTCCGCCATGGACCTCATATTTTCTGAAGCATTCTTGGATCTAAGCTCGCGGTTTAACGCGGAAATTTCCTCTTCTGCGTCTTTTACTTTGGGTATACAGCTAGGTCGTCAGCGAAACTCGTGGCAAAGAGAGAGAGTGCATAGAGAAGGAGGGTTCATAAATATACTTACGTGCTCCTTCTAAATGATCGATTATGTCTTCCTTCTGCCTGATTTCCTCTTCAAGGCTCGTAATCTGGTCCTCGAGGTTAACGTAGAGCTTCTTCCACTCATTTACTATCGTCCACAAGTTAGCACCAAATTATCCCTCTTATTTCTCTGGGCAAAGGGGCTCTAAACCCATTAACATTTGGTTTGAAACCAGATATAATCCTCTTGACGCTTGATTTTCAGGTCACGAACTTAAAAAAAATTAGTGAACAGTTCAAAAGTCATCAAAAGTGAGAGAGTAACAGTGACACAGACCTTTGTATTCGAGTTTGACGAGAGGAGTCTCCTCGACCTCGACGAAGGCCGCCATCATGTAGAGTTTCTTTGCACTTGGCTGGGGGTTAAAAGTAGGCAGTTCCGGAGATGTTCTTCTTGAGAGCGTCCTTTTATTATTGAACACCATGGCGGACTGCGATACCTGTCAATTTGCCTTCGACTACAATCGCCAGTCAAAGACAGTCCGTGTCAGAATTGAGTAATCAACATTTCAGAACGTCAGAACGTCAACTCCAAGACATGCCCTGAAGTATCGGGGAAGTGGATTGCTCTTCGTAGGAATGGGATGATAAAAACAAAATGGTGGCAGAGTCAACTGAGGTAAATTAGTTAACGCAAGGGCTAGGGATCATGGCCATATTGATGAGTTGAGGCGAGTATATCCTTGATGGCGTCAAGTACGGGGTTTGTGTACATAGCTTGACCCAGAGGACAGGCGAGGCGCTAGCCACGGCGACCTGTTTCCGCTGGTATTCCAGTTGTAGTTTTATGTACACCTACGTTACCTCCGACATTTCGTCCAGAGCGCTCAACAAAGTTATGCATAGGAGTAACTCTTCTGCCGGTTCTATGGCGCGAGAGCAATAAGAAGAGAGATGTCTCCTGTGAACCAGAGCTAATACAATTTAAATGAATTCATTTCTATTTTGAAAGGGGAGAGTAAAGACTGTAGACAAAATGAGAGTTAACTCTAAACAAGTGTCCGAGAAGGATCAGTGAATTCTCAGCCCAGCCTGCCCAATCGTCGCCAATCTATTCAAACCGAAAGACTCTAGCCCCAAATTGAGCGAACCCGACTCATCTGAGGTCATGAGCGACTTCGAGAAGTTGTCACATGCTTCGCGCAGGCGCGCCTTGAGGGCCGCGAGGGAGATAGAGTCCGAGTCGCTCGAGTCTCTCTCCGTGTAAGGGTAGGCGTCAATGTCCTGTGGGGTGCTTGCCGGTCGTGCAGCCCCAGGGCG
>JANKHO010001278.1:0-10449 GCA_027627235.1 Agrocybe chaxingu | reverse complement strand
CCTTCGAAGAGCGTCACGAAGCCTATTTCCTCAGCGTCGGTGGCATCTTCAAGAGCAACACAAGTCGGAACTTCAGCGAAGATAGAGTCGGCGTCAGGCCGAATTCCAAATAGTAGCAACGAACAGCAGCCGTCCAACAACAGCAGCCCTCTTTCGAGCCCAAACTCGACAGAAGACGAGGCTCCCGTCACGAAGAAGATCCCAAGGGTTATACTGAAGCTTGGGAAGCCGCCGGAGGCCAATTCGCCTCGAATGTAATGGCACCGAGTCTGATATGTTTTGCTCTCTTGCTATCGCACATTGCTAAGTTTGATTATTGATTATTGAATATTATTGAATACCAAGATCTGTGTACAAGTGTAAACTACTCGATCGCCAACTTAAATTTATGACAGGTCATTGATGTGTGCACATCGTTCAGAACTTTCCAGGTGAAAAGGGGCCAAGAGTTGAATATTTGAATATGTATTGCCCATTGTCAGAGTGATAATTGTAAAAGTGCCAACGATAAATACTATTGTTCATGTCCTTCAAATGTTCCGAATCCCGTTGGCGTACCCACGAAGGTAAATGGACATCCCTTTATCTTTGACGTTGGGCGAGAGGGTCAGTCGCCGTCATGATGATTATTTAAAGACAAACGTACAGATGTTCATTGCCCCTTCCACTGACGTCCTCATATATTCAGGCATGTCCTAAGCAGCAATTTCGGTGAGAAAACCTGAAAAAAGTCAGGAAATTATCCTATACCGTATCCTTCGCGCCATCCTCGAGCCAGGACCTTATTAATAGCGCGTCGTTGTGCACCATCCTCCAGAAGACGACGATCGTCGCGATGTTCTGCTTGAACTTGGCAAGATGGCCGTCTTGCAAGTTCGTCAGTCCATCCCTGACTTGCTCGATGCTCTCGACAATATCGTTCGCCGTTCGGAGTTTCTTCGATTCGTCTTCAATCTCATTCCGACACGCTACATTTTAAGACAATAAGCGTTGGTAAGAGGCGTGCGCCAGAGAGAAACACGGAACTGTCTTACAACGCTTCATGGCCTCCATTTTTTGCTCATTGTTGTCAAAAAAGGGAAGGCCAAAAGGCATTTTAATTTTCATCTGTCACTTCTGCCTGAGCGAAACGCATTATGCTATACCCCGACAGGAATATACGCACAAGAACAAGCGGTGGTACGCCTATGGTGTACTATTAGAACGTGAGCAAGGATGGAAAGAGGAGTATACGAACTGTTGTAATTCCCCAACCGCTCCTGCGCAGAATCGATTTTCCTTTGAATCTTCTCAGACTCTGCAGTGTACTGGCCTTCGTTTTTCTCCGCCCACGAGAGAAAGGTGCCAGTGAAGACACCGAAGGTGTTCTTGAGTACGTCGAGCTCTTCGATAAGGGTATTTGTTGAGTGAGTGAACTTCTCTGCTTCCTGTCATAGAGGTTTAACAGACGTCGTACAATGTTGTGCAATGTGAATAATGGAGAAAGAAGGGTCTCACCGCGAGGAATGTTTTAAGGGATTTTTCTATCTCAACGATCTCCTCTGGGGTAGGGTTAGAATTCTTGCAAAGCGGGGTAATTCTTTGCTCGAAGCCTTCGAAAAGACGTCAGGACACCTGTGTACCTCGGCGCAGGTGAAGCCAACTGCTCACGATGCCCATAATTGGCTATCTCGTTTGCCAATGTGCCGCTTTTCTCGACGCTATTTACAAATTCCTACAATCAAAAACGAGTTTAACGAGAGCAAGGTTTCGTCAAAGCATGCGGCTCATACCTTGTGTAGATTTCCTAATTGCACAGTGAAAGACTCGGTCTGAGAAGAGCAAACTTTCGAGTTGAGGTCGTGGACGCGGTGAAGGGCAGGACGAGCCCGCTGACGGGCAAGCCGGTTTATGTCATTGGTGCGGGCGCGGTCTTTGATGGACGGGGTTTGGCTGCGAACTTGTCTTGGGGTGCTCAAGGTGTTTGTGAGTGCCAGAACGCGTTTTGGACTGACGATGGGTTTGCTGACATGATATGATTATAAAGGGGTTGGCACGCGTTTCGTGGCCTCGGTCGAGGCTGGTGCGCCGAAGATGCACAAGGAGCTTGTCGTGTCCGCCGGCTTCGAGGACGTCGCCCGCACCGTCATCTTCACCGGCCGCCCTATGCGCGTGAGGAAGACGCCCTACGTTGCTGATTGGTTCGTCCATCGTTTCTACTGTCTTCCTTAGAACCTCAATACTTATCTCGACCTTCATATGTACAGGGAAGCTAATCGCCAACAGGAAATCAAGGAGCTCACCTCCAAGGGCATCATCCCGCATTACAACGAGCTTGAAAAACATCCCGAGAAGTCCGTTGAGGGCCGGCCGTGGCTCATGGGCTCCGTCTCCGCCGTCGTCAACGACATCCTCCCCGCAAAGACGATTGTGGATAACATGGTCGCACAGGCCGTTGAGGTCCTGCAGAGCAATGCGGCGAAGGTCAAAATCAGCCCGAAGCTATGAGCTTTATGTAGTGAGTGGTTAGGTTAAGGATGGCACCAAGGGCTTGCAAAAGGGACAACGGTGAATGGGGTGGAGGTGTATACCTTACGCTACTTACGGCCAATTTTGTATTTAGTATTGCGCATTTGTAGGTACATCTGAATTGCTGTTATTTAAATAACGGATCTCTGGAATCACGTCAACGTTGGATCCTTCGAAGGCCAGGTTTTAGGAGCAATATAACGGTGGGTTACTGTAGTCAATAATACACGAACCTATGTGCCTGTCATGGGCCTTCCAGCAGTATAATGCGTAGTCCAATCCGATTCTGGAAGCGTCACTTTGAGTTCAACTTGGGTTAGCTGGGGCAGGATTTGGAAGTCGGACAGGATGGAGTCAAACTCGGAGAGGAAAGGAGGATAACCATCTGCATCTGGTCCAGTCCATCGCCGAACTTCACGAGGGCACCCAAGAAGTACGGGCTTTGCTCTATCCAAATTTCCCGCAGATGAATTCCAGGCAAGGCCGGCATGGTCGTGTGGTCTGGAAGAGTCATCGAGTCTTCGACGTGAAGGTGTTTTACAGCCCTGCAGTGGAATAGGAAGTCGATAGGAATAAAGTGTAGGTGAGCGAAGTGAAGTGAGATCTGGAAACCATCTCTAGGACGGCTTCATGGAGGAGGGACGGAAGATTCAGCCAAGACTCCCTTTCTTTGTGGATCTCAAGTCCGAAGCTTGAGACGGAAGTGCATAGCTGAAGTAAGAGAGGTAAGTGAGGGGAACGTGCAATCCACTTGCTGTACGTGTGTTCCACGAAATGGACGTTTCGAACGGAGGACACCAGGTGAGGATACTGCGTCAGGAACTCGTAGAATTGGGACATTATCGTCCACTAATAATGAGCAGTAGCGAGGCCTTTGCGCATGTCGAAAGATTTGAACAGATGCTTCCGACAGAAAGGCAGCAGACGGATGGACTGAAGAGAGCAGGCTTTCAATGATCGATACTCGTCTTGCTTTCCCAGCTCTTCGACGATGGAGATGAGAATGTCATCCGGAAGACGTTGCGAAGGCATGCAAGTCGGAAATCACCGGTGTGAGACATGTGCAGGAAGTATAATCTGGGCTGTGAAGCTTGAAGCTTGAAGCAGAGGAACGAGGAGTTTCACAACAGATGGAGTCAAAATCGGAATATCCCAGCGGGACCGGCCCGGATCCCTAGTGTTGACCAACTACTACCACATATTCTACTTGCACTCTCCCACTCTCAAAATGTCCATTGAGGCAGACAGAGGGACATAACTGGATACACCACTCTCGGAAAGTCGAAGAAGCCCATCGAAAATATGGCTCACTCACCTACTCAGAGGTGATGACTGATCAGCAACCTGACTTCACAGCTTGACACTGAACACTCACCACTATCGCTGTAGTGCTCAAGAACGATGTCTTCTGACACACCCAACCCTCTCTCTCTCACTGTAAGCTTCCGTGGCAAGCAGCATGTCCTGTCGTTGCTGCCGGAGAGCACCCTCTCTGCACTATACGCCCAACTGGAGGAGCTTACGCAAGTCCCGCCGCCGTTGCAGAAGCTTTTGTTCAAGGGAAAGAAACTGAGTGGAGGCCGTGGGGATCACGATATCTCCTTAGGACAAGCAGGCATGAAGGACGGGACGAAGATACAGTTGGTCGCTCCGACGCTGCAAGAGCTGGAGGGTATGAGGACGGTGGAGAACGAGAATCAGAAGAGAGAGAGAATCATGAGGGAGAGAGCGCTGAAGGCGCCTGTGAAGGTACGAGCGCTTACTGCGTTTATTGCTCCTGAGACATCTGTACTAATTCAGAACGTTTCTTACTTAGCTACGATCCACTGGCTCAGGTCCTATCGCCTCCCTCTCGTCCTCGTCTTCCCCATCCTTACAATACCGATTCCACGACCTGAAAGCGCTGGATCATCTCTCAAATCCCGACACGGCGTTGGCCCTCCTGAAGAGATTGTCGGAGGATTCAGCGATTAGACATGTCATGGAGAAACATAAGTTTGCCGTGGGTCTCTTGACGGAGCTCGCTCCTCACGAACATCCTAAATTGCTCGGTCTCAACCAGAATGCGGGCCAGACTATCCTGTTGCGATTGCGGACAGACAAGTATGATGGATTCCGGCTGTATAAGGACATTAGGATGGTTCTTTGCCATGAGTTGACGCATAATGTTTGGGGGGATCATGACGAGAACGTATGTTTTTATCCTAAATTTTCAATGGAAATTTGCAGGCTAACACGTTCCATGATCTTCCAAATCTCCAGTTCAAAGAACTCAACTCGAAACTCAACCGGGAAGTCGCTGAATACGAACGTTCCGTGTCAGCCGGTACCCATTATCTCTCTGGTGGACCCGACGTGTACCAGCCTTTATCAGAGCTAGAAGCAGAGGCTCGAGCCTATACTCTTGGAGGCTCTGGAGCTTCTGCCAGCTCTTCGTCCTTCAATGAAGAAACTCAGGAAGAACGGAGACAGAAATTGCTCCAGGCTACGATGAACCGGCTACGGAAAGAGGAAGAGGAGATTGAGCACTCGTGTGGGACTGGCAAATCGACTGCGTAACTTTGTACTATTTTTTACTTGATTGGTGGTGTATGTACATACCTGCCGTACTATACCTTTGGATTTTCAGATTGCGTTGCACGTGAGCTGTATGACGACACGCGTCCAGCTCAATAAAGGGAAGCAGTCAATTACACGATGTTCACCTCTTTCTGAAACTCCCCTCCGTCATCCTTTCGCACCATACTATTTTCTCTCCATTTACCACAATAATTGGGTGCCTACATGTCGAAGCAACAAAAGCTATCCTTTGCAACTGCAAAGCGTACTGCATCGGGAAGCAATGTTGCAAAACCCCAAGTTTCAGCTTCAACTGCCTCGAAGCCTGTTCAAACATTAGCGAAGGACTCCAACATCAAGGAGATAAAGGAGGAAGACCGATATGCAGACATTGAAATTGTCGATTTGTCTTCCTCTGACGACGACGAAGAGGATTCCCGTGCGAAGCCAGAGGACGTGAAGGCCCCCACAGATGTTCGCACCCCAGTGACGCGCTCTGCGGCTAGGAAGAGCGCATCCTCAACTCCCTCCAGCTCCACCAAGGCATTGAAAGCGAAGTTGGAGGATGCAGCGACCGAAGCGGTTCCTACGCCCCCGAATGCTCCAAGAGTCCAACCAGACAGCTGAGACCCTTGTGAAGAAAGTCGAGGCCAACACAGCGAAGGAAAATGAAGAGACTCGAGAGCTTAACCCGAAAGACACGAAGTATAGGAAGCACTACACGGAAATTAAGAAGAAGATGGGAGGTATGCCTACCAGTGAGCCCCCTTTACTCTTGCGGATCTCGAGAAAAGCATGCTGAGCTCTTCGTGTAATGTAGTTCATGGAGAACATCAGAATAAGATACACGAGATCCTTCGCGTGTTCGATGAGTATGTGTCCGTCTTTCTCCATCGGTTTGCGATACAGACTGATGTCGCGGGCAGCTCGTATGAATATGGACCATGTATTGGCATGACCCGACTCGAACGATGGCAGAGAGCAAAGAAACTTGGTTTCAATCCACCCCAGGAGGTATGTGTTGGATAAATGGCGCATACATATTGGTTGACTGTAACCCCCTCACAATGATAGGTCTACGACATCCTCACCACTAAACAAGGGAAGGAGAAGCCGGAGTACGCGGAGTGCGTCTTCTACGGAGAGGTGTAATTTTGTATATGAAGCTTAAGCCTGAGTTTGTCTGGAGTTCTAATTGCTGGTGTGTGTTTTTGTCCCTGTTATCCACTCGCCAACTGAACGTAGTGCTTCCAGTTATTTCTGCCCTGTATGCTTCATCGTTATTTCCATGTACATTTCACACTTGCTGCTGTTCCAAGTATTCAAATGGAGCACCTTTCTATCACCGATTCACAATGGCTCATGACTGATTGGTTCTAACATACCCTCGTAATCGGGTTAACGCGCTCATAGTATTCACCCATGTGCTCATCGTCGTGGGCGCTCAGCTTCCTTGTATAGATAATCGAGACCCACCGCGGACGTCGGAAATTGCGTCCGCGCTGAGACGCCTCCTCAGCTCTTCGACCCAGTGCAAACTTGGTCAACGTCATCATACTGCTATCCGAACCGTCGCTCTCATCCAGCCCTCTGCGATCGAAGGCTGGGCGTGGCGGGGCAGAATCCATCTTTGGTGATCGAGGTGCATGGACCCTGGCTGACCATGGTGGCTGTTATCCTCCATCAGGCTAAGCTACTGTGGGCGTGACATTCGGAGCGCGTAGGCGGATGCTTCCTGGAGGGTGGTATGTTCCCTTAACAGGTACCAGGTTCATTGGATGATCCACAGATAAAATGCAGGGATCTTGAATATGGGGTATGTTGAACGCTCTCTTTTCTTCTTCCATCTCGTTGATTCCGTCCACTTCAGATATGCCCAAGAACTCTGCTGTTAAAGAGAGCGAGGTGGATGTTTTGATTATCGGCGCAGGTCCTGCGGGGGTGATGGCTGCTCTGGCTCTGGCGAGGAATGGGGTCAATCTACGCATTATCGACCAAAGGCACGTCCTGTTTCATTCCAACTTCACGTTACTCATTGAAGTCGGCTGAAAACGCAGACCTAACAAAGTTCCTGCTGGCCAAGCAGATGGTATTCAACCCAGGACAATAGAAGTGTTGCAGGTGTTTATTCCGTGCTGTTTAAGGTCGGAGAATTGTTCATCAGGCGTAGAGTTACGGGTTAGCAGAACGTCTCTTGAAGGAAGGAAACCAGATGCATATAGCGGTATGTCAATTAAATCTTGATACTTCTCCAGCAATTTAAACAAGCAATAGGCATTCTATAACCCAGGCCCTAATGGCAACATCGAAGTGAGCCCACGAAGCTGCATCTGGTTCTCCGTTCAGATCGCAACTCAAAGACAAACCCAGCTGACAGACCGCGTACCGGACGTTACAGCCCCCACTGCCCGATATCCATTTGAGGTGACAAAAACGATGCCTCCATCTCCCAGAATGACGCGTTTAATGGACCTGCATAGATAACATTGCACCAGGGTGCGATCGAAGCTATTTTCATGGACGCGCTGGCAGAAATGGGCGTGAAAGTCGACAGACCTGTTGCTCCCACCTCAATTCAGATCTCGAAAGACGAAGCTATCTTGAGCGATCCAAATGCTCATGCTGTGCAAGTCTGTGGCCTTCGGTCCGTGGAGGACAACTTCAACCTCACTAACAATGCGTCCAGGTAGTTCTGATAAATGACGAAGGAACTGAAGTGGTTCATGCAAAATTCGTCATTGGTGCAGATGGTAAGAGTATCGTCCTACTAATGGGATATGAACTTCCTCTGACTGCGTTCCTGACATATACAGGTGCCCATTCTTGGGTCAGGAAGACGTTGGACATCGCGATGGAAGGCGAACAAACAGACTACATCTGGGGTGTCGTTGATCTAACGCCGGATACCGACTTCCCAGATATCCGTAACAAGACTGTAGTGCATTCCAACAACGGCTCCTGCATGGTCATTCCAAGAGAAGGCGACAAAGTGCGACTTTACATCCAGCTGGATGACAGACAAAACAACTTTGTTACCTACGATAAAAGAATCGACAAAGACAAAGTGCGACCCCAACAGATCCTTGAGGTGATTCGCATTTGAGCTGTCCTACCCAGCTTCTGATGTCTAGTGTTCTACAGGTGGCAAGGAAGTCTTTCTACCCATATTCGATAAAGAAGACAGACGAGTTCGATTGGTGGACCATTTATATTAGTGAGTCTAGAAATTATAGTTGACCCCGTCTATGCGCATTGACAAGATTAAATGCAGTTGGGCAGCGTGTTGCCTCTCAGTTTTCCGTCCATGAACGCGTGTTTATCGCTGGAGATGCCTGCCACACCCATTCTCCTAAAGCAGGTATGTTTCAACTAAAGATGAACGAGAAGTACAACCTCAAGATCTTTGACAGGACAAGGAATGAATGCCAGTATGAACGACAGCCACAACCTGGGTACCTCTGCCGATCTCTAGATTTCACTGACATACTGAATGACGTATCTCTCTTGTCAGCGTGGAAACTTACGCACGTCCTTCGAGGCTGGGCGGATATGTCACTTATTAAGACAGTAAGCGAATTCTTTCACAACTCGATACCTGATTCGAGAAAGGTTACAGTACGAATTTGAACGAAGAACCTATGCTCAAGATCTTATCAACTTCGACAAAAACTTTGCGAAGCTTTTCTCTGGAAAGCCACGTACAGAGGATTTCCAGGACGGCGTGTCTCATGAAGAATTTCTGAGGTCAGTTCACTGTTCTTGGGGGGAACTATTGCCAGTGCTAAACCATTTATACAGAATATTCCAAGCATTTGGTGGATTTACGAGCGGGATTGGCATCTGCTACGCTGAATCCTTGATCACGAACACAAGCCACCAATCTCTCGCGGCGAAGCTTATCATAGGACAGCGACTTCTTCCTCAAATCTTCTTGCGGGCTGCAGACTCGCGCCCATTCCATATTCAAGACCTGCTACCCTCAGACGGCCGATTCAAGCTTCTCATTTTCACAGGCAACACTGCTGATGCTACGTGCCGAAAGAAGACTGTGGATGTGGCGCAGGACCTGGAGTCAGTGTTGTCCAAATTCATTACCGGGAAAACATCCCTGCTTTTCGACATTCTGGCCATTAGCTCTGCGACGAAGGCCGCCGTGCGTTACAACGACCTTCCGAAACTGTTCAGGTCACATTGGTCCAAGTTCGTCTTTCCTCTGAATGTCAACTTATAACTGCTGATAAGCGAATGCATAAGGGTATTAATTGATGACACCGACGTACGAGGAACACAAGGAGGTGATGGCTATCGGAACTACGGTATCGGCCCAGATGGTGCTGCGGTGGTTATCCGTCCCGACGGTTATGTCTCGATGGTAGCCCCTCTGAACGCCATCAACGAGCTCGACAACTACTTCAGGGCCTTCATCAGGACGTCATAAGAGGATTTCTAGCCTGAGTCGCATAGGAGGCATAGCATAGAGAGGAGGGCTATGAGTGTAATAAGTACAACGCAACGTACCCATAGAGAAAAGTCGCAGAATTACTCTGCAGACAAGAATCGCTTGATCACAGAAGACTTCATCATCCTAACCAATGGCCTACAAAGACGGGTTCGAAATTTGGAGGCCTCTGGCTGGGGCCGAATGCTGCAGGTGGAGGCGTCAGGAACCGTTTTGAAGATGCTTTGCTTGCCCAGTGAGAGACACCCTGGAGAGGAGACAGGAGACACCTTGCTATACCTCTGAAGGCCTCTGAGCGTGCCTTCTCGCTGACTGCTGACACCAGAGGTCCACCACTGTCAGAAGCTGTGGCTCTGGGAAGAACAGTGATGTGTTTGACGCGGCGAGCATATGAATCGAACGAGACCGATGCATTGCTGGACGAATCGCTGACCACTCACTGGCTAAACTTCAAGGCAACTCAGACCTACACCGCCGGATATTTATCAGCACGTCAATAAAGAACTCACACATTCAAACGAGGTCAAGAGCGGGGGTTCCACAGCATGTGAGTGCCGCGGCCACTAGAGAGGGCCGGTGCTTCAAGCAGAAGGAGCATACGTGCCGCAATAGTTCGTTGGGCAGGACAAAGCGGCACGAGTGGCACCTTGATTTCCCGGGAACGGGACTATCAAGAGCGCTGGGTGCATAAGTGGACGAAAAGCAGCGTGTGTGGAGGACGCCAACCAGAGATGTGACCGACATCACCTCTGATTCTACGGCAAACACAAGTTGGGCATTGGCTCCGTTTGTAGTCTTCCCTCTTCAACCTGCTATGGAGTCCCATCAGCTTCCCCACAAACGCTCAGCGTCCGTGACTAGCCTTCCGAGTCAGCCCCCGCTCTCCAAGATCCGAGGGTATACTGACGAATTGCACGAGATGG